>BQNB010077467.1:0-30834 GCA_026074375.1 Tanacetum coccineum | reverse complement strand
TATGTTGGTCACCGTACTTATATTCGCATCCTTTCCTAGTAATATTCAATTTTGAGCTCACACATTTCAATGTCTGACATAACTAAATCACTAAACCGCGAACACACAAAAGCATACAAAAGCAGAACACCGCGCACATAAATCCTATACGCAACTAGACGTCGGATCTTAGGTTATAGTCTGGGCCAATCCACCTAGTTCTCTATAACCTTGGCTCTGATACCAATCTGTCACACCCTGATAAAGGCGGAAACTCGGGAATGCAACATAATGATCAATCATAACACAAGATTACAAAATAGAGAAAACTACATTGCATAAACTCTAAGTGTTATGAAGACCATCCGCCTCGAATAAACTCGAGTGATGTCCCAAATCGCAACTAAAATCCACAATATCTTACAGTTATTCATATGCCCTCACAGGGGACCATAATCCAAACTTAATCCAAAACATCCAAATACTATAATCAAACAACAAGTAAACAAGACTTCAAATGAAATTCCAAACGGGATACTTCTAAGTCTGCTATCACAATCACCAAACTACTCTTCTTTCACTTCACATGAAAAGGATACTCGAAAACGTCAACAATAATGTTGGTGAGCTCATAGGTTTGACCTTAAACCCAAAAGTTGTGCCAATATTTCAACAGTGGACAATAGTGCTATATGACAGTGAATATATGCTAACAATCCAAGACATAGCATCACCGCTAGTCAATCACAATATGTCACTTACGCATCTAAAGGGCCTACCAGCTGGAGCACTATATTAGGGCGAACCACACAGAACCTTACATGCAAAACACAGTACATGCAAGTACCACACAGAACCTTGCATGCCAAACACAGTACATGCAAGTACCACACAGAACCTTGCCTTTTTGCAGAAAGCCATCAACTGCTGAATCTAACTTTGTTCAAAGAAGGCTAGGTCACTTAAATTTTAAAACCATGAATAAATTAGTAAGGGAAATCTTGTAAGAGGTTTACCTTCCAAACTTTTTGAAAATGATCAAACCTGTGTTGCTTGTCAAAATGGAAAGCAGCACAAAGCCTCTTGTAAGTCTAAAACAGAGAACGAAACCAGTCTTCCATTACATTTGTTACATATGGACTTATTTGGTCCAACATTTATAAAAAGCCTTATGAAGAAAATGTATTATCTAGTTGTCACAGATGATTACAATAGGTTTACATGGGTTTTCTTTCTAGCTACTAAGGATGAGACTAGTTACATTCTTAAGTCCTTTATAACTGGGATAGAAAATCTAGTAGATCACAAGGTTAAGGTGATTATATGTGATAATGGGACTGAGTTCAAAAATAGGGAAATGAATCAATTTTGTGAGATAAAGGATATTTTGAGACAATTTAGTGTAGCTAGAACTCCTCGGCAAAATGGAGTTGCTGAAAGGAGGAATAAGACACTAATTGAGGCTGCTAGGACTATGCTACTGATATCTAAGGTTGCCTAACTACACTACTTTTTTGTGCAAAGCATTAATACTGGCTTGCTATGTGCAAATATGAGTGGGTTAGTAGTAAAGCCTCATAACAAGACCTCATATGAACTTTTTTTCATGTAGAACACCCAACTTTAAGTTTTTATGAGAACCATTTGGGTGTCCTGCTACCATTCTCAATACCATAACACTAAGGGCAAATTAGATGGTAAGGGTTGATGAAGGTTTCTTTCGTTGGATACTCTTTAAATTAGTAAAGCCATTAGAGTATTCAATATAAACAAGGATAGTGGAAGAAAACTTGCATATTAGGTTTAGTATAAAAGTACACCTAATGGTTGTAGGTAGTGGACCACATTGGCTATTTGATATGATTGCACATAACAAGAACAATGAATTATGATCCAATTGTTGCAGGTAGCACAGTCTAATGGCATTGCAAAACAAAAGCAAGTGATAATGCAGGTAAAGCTAGAAAGAGACAGAACATGTATAAGGTTTGCATCTGCTACCATTAATGGACTGCTGATCCACCATATTCTCACGATTCCACAAGAGATCTCATGATGATAGGATCCAAACCTTCATTCATGATGGAAGAAGATTGATTAAGAACCAAGAAAAGAAAGTGAATGTAAAGAACATAGAGAAGGAAGATAATGTTTAACAACACTAATAATGATTATTACTGTTAGTTTCAACAATTAATGTTCTAATCACAAATGAGTTAATGCTGTTTAGTGGAAAATAAGTAATTGACTTCCGATTGAACCAAAAATGCCTGCCTTTGGGAAAGATGATATCATATTTGACGTTTCTCAAGAACGATGAAGATGATGTTTCAGTGGATGACAATGACCATTTGATACTACATCAAAGTCTGCTCCTATTCAACCTACAAGAATTCATAAAAGATTGTCCTTTTAATCAAGTGATTGGAATTTTTGCAATAGCTACACAAACAAAATGGGATTTTCAAAGAATTTGGAGAACATGTTTGTTATACTATCACAAAGAACAAACCTTAAAGACTTCAAAACCTGCTTGTTTGCTTGCTATTTTATCACAGAAGAACCCAAAAAGGTAATTCAAGCATTGAAAGGATCCAGAGCTAGATAGAGGCTATGCAGGAAGAGCGTCTACAATACAATTTAACAAACAAATTTTTAGACTCCTAGTGATTTACTAAAAATGAATAAAAGGCTATAGGCTCTAATGGGTTTTCCAGGAATAAAAAGGATCGAAAGAGGGGAATTGGTGATAAGAAATAAAGAAAGATGTATTGCTCAGAGGAACACACAAGACGGAAGGATTGACTATGAATGAAGTCTTTGCCCCTGTTCCAAAATTGAATCACTTAACTATTTTTAGCTTATGCTTTCATTTAAAGATTTTATGGTGTATCAAATGGATGTAAAAAGTGATTTCTCTATAGGAAGATTAAAGAAGAGGTGTATGTATGTCAACCACCAGGATTTGAAGATCCAAACTTTCCTGATAGAGTATACAAGGTTTGAAAAGCACTGTATGTACTACATCAAGCTCCTAGAGATTGGTATGAAACCTTGTCAACATATATGTTGGACAATGGGTTTCAAAGAGAGAAAATTGACAAGACCTTATTTATCAAAAGGCATAAAGGTGATATTTTGCTGGTCTAAGCTTATGTAGATGATATCATCTTTGGTTCAACAAAGAAGGAGCTATGCAATGCATTTGAGATTTTGTGGTGTATCAAATGGATGTAAAAAGTTAGTTCTCTATAGGAAGATTAAAGAAGAGGTGTATGTATGTCAACCACTAGGATTTGAAGATCCAAACTTTCCTGATAGAGTATACAAGGTTTGAAAAGCACTGTATGGACTACATTAAGCTCCTAGAGCTTGGTATGAAACCTTGTCAACATATATGTTGAACAATGGGTTTCAAAGAGGGAAAATTGACAAGACCTTATTTATCAAAAGGCATAAAGGTGATATTTTGCTGGTCTAAGCTTATGTGGATGATATCATCTATGTGCAGAAAGGTGTTAATGCAAAGAGGTAAAGTGATAGCCTATGCGTCTAGGCAGTTGAAAATTCATAAGAAGAATTATACTACCCATGGTTTAGATAAAAGACTTTAAGGATTTAACATTCCAATACTAGCAATCAAATATTAAAATCTACTTACATCAAAAGCTTTTGTAAGCAAATCTGCAACATTCTTGTCAGTATGGATTTTGACCATTTGAATCAATTTCTTTTCATTGCAATCTCTAATAAAATGATGTCTGATCTTTATATGCTTTGTTTTTTTAATGAAAAACAGAATTTTTAATTATGCAAATAGTACTGTTATTATCAATAAAGATCTTGGTATGCATAAAATTGTACCCATAATCAAGTAGTTGATTCTGAATCCAAAGCACTTGTCCACAACAACTTGAAGCAGCCACATATTCAGCTTTTGTTGTGGAATTTGCAACCACTGTCTATTTCTTGCACTACCATGATATTAATCTACATCCAAGGAATTGACAACCTCCTGTTGTAGACTTCCTATCCAAGCTTGCTCCAGCATAATCACTATTAGTGTATGCTACCAAATCAAAAGGAGAATCTTTTGGATTAATTTTGGTTGACCTTTTAAGTACCTAAAAATCCTTTTCATGGCATAAAGATGTGAAAACCTATTGGATTGACTTGAATCATAGCAACAGGCAACACACTGCAAAACATGATACCAGATCTTAAAGATGTAGATACATCAATGAACTCAATATTGAACCTATATCATAAAAACATCTACTTTCTTCACATCATTTATCCTTGAGCAAAGGCTTTTGAGTTTCCATTGATGTGCTTGCAGTCTTGACTTCTATAAACCCAAATTTCTTCAAAATTTCAGTAACATATTTATCTTGACTAATAAATATGCCATCATTCTTCTGCTGTACTTGTAATCCCAAAAAGAATGTAAGTTCTCCTATAGAACTCATCTAAAATTTCTCATGCATCAACATCTCAAATGCATTGCATAGCTCCTTCTTTGTTGAACCAAAGATGATATCATCTACATAAGCTTAGACCAGCAAAATATCACCTTTATGCCTTTTGATGAATAAGGTCTTGTCAATTTTCCCTTTTTGAAACCCATTGTCCAACATATATGTTGACAAGGTTTCATACCAAGCTCTAGGAGCTTGATGTAGTCCATACAGTGCTTTTCAAACCTTGTATACTCTATCAGGAAAGTTTGGATCTTCAAATCCTGGTGGTTGACATACATACACCTCTTCTTTAATCTTCCTATAGAGAAATCACTTTTTACATCCATTTGATACACCACAAAATCTTTAAATGAAGCATAAGCTAAAAATAGTCTAATTGCTTTAATTCTTGCAACAGCGGCAAATACTTCATCATAGTCAATCCCTTCTTCTTGTGTCTACCCTTGAGCAACCAATCTTTCTTTATTTCTTATCACAATTCCCTTTTCATCCTTTTTATTCCCGAAAACCCATTTAGAGCCTATAGACTTTTTTCCATTTAGTAAATCCACTAGAGTCTAAACTTCTTGTAACTTGTATTGTAGAAGCTCTTCCTGAATAGCCTCTATCCAGCTTGGATCCTTTAATACATGAATTACCTTTTTGGTTTCTTCCTGTGATAAAAAGCAAGCAAACAAGCAGTTTTCAAGGTTTTTATGGTGTGTTCTTTGTTGAATAGTACTAACAAACCCATGTTCCTCCAAATTCTTTGAAATCTTTCTTGTTTTTGTAGCTGATTGTAAATCTCTAATCACTTGATTAAAAGGACAATCTTTATGAATTCTTGTAGTTGGAATAGGATTGACTTTGATTGTAGTATCCAAATTGTTCATGTCAGCCACTGCAACATCATCTTCATCATCTCTTAAGAAGTGAAATATGATATCATCTTCCAAAGCAGGCATATTTGGATCAAATGGAAGTTCAATGCTTGTTTTTCCACCAACAACATTAACCTCATTTGTGCCAGCAACATTAACAGTTGAACTAACAGTATTAACATTGTTAGTGCTGTTAACATTATCTTCCTTCTCATGATTTTTACATTCACTTTCTTTTCTTGGATCTTCATCAACCTTCTTTCCATCATCACTTGAAGGTTTAGATCCATCATCATGAGAACTCATTTGGATCTTAGAAAATGGTGATAGCAGCCATAATGGTACAAAATGTAATCCTTGACAGTTCTGTCTCCTTTCTAAGCTGACCTACATTATTATCACTATAATCACTTGCTTTTGTACCTGCAAAACCATTAGACTGTGTACCTTCAACAATTGGCTCATAATTCATTTGTTCGCTTGTTAGTGCATCAATATCGAAAATACCCAATCAGGTCCACTAACCTACAACAATTAGGTGTTCTTTTACCTAAACCTAATAATGCAAAGTTTTTTTTCCACTATCCTTGATTCTACTTATTGAATACACAAAAGACTTAACTATTTAAAGAGTATCCAACAAAGAAACCTTCATCAACCTACCATTAAAATTTGCCTAAGTGGATCATGGTATTGAGAATGGTAACAGGACACCCAAATGGTCTCATAAAACTTAAAGTTGGTGTTCTACCATGAAAAAGTTTATATGAGGTCTTGTTATGAGGCTTAACTACTAACTCCTCATAATTGTTGCACATAACAAACATATTAACTGCTTCTTCTGCCCAAAAAGTATTGGTAACTTAAATAGCTAGCATAGTCCTAGCAACCTCAATTAGTGTCTATATTCCTCCTTTCATCAACAACTCCATTTTGTTGAGGAGTTCTAGCTACACTAAATTGTCTCAAAATACCCTTCATCTCACAAAATTGATTCATTTCTTTGTTTTTGAACTCAGTTCCATTATCACATCTAATCACCTTAACCTTGTGATCTACTATATTTTCTATCCTAGTTATAAAGGACTTAAGAATGCCAATTAGTCCTCATCCTTAGTAGCTAGAAAGAAAACCCATGTAAACCTACTGTAATTATCCGTGACAACTAGACAATACAATTTCTTCATAAGGCTTTTTATAAATGTTGGACCAAATAAGTCCATATGTAACAAATGTAATGGAAGACTAATTTCGTTCTCTATTTTAGACTTACAAAAGGCTTTGTGCTGCTTTCCATTTTGACAAGCAACACAGGTTTTATCATTTTCAAAAGTTTGGAAGGTAAACCTCTTACAAGATTTCCCTTTACTAATTTATTCTTGGTTTTAAAATCAGGGCCAAGGTTATAGAGAGCTGGGTGGATTGGCCTAGACTATAACCTAAGATCCGTCGTCTAGTTTCGATATAAATAGCTATGTGCCGCGGTGTTTCGCTTTGTGTGCATTTGAGTGTTTCGCGGTTATTAGTGCTTTAGTTATTCATGTCAAATGAAATAGTGAGCTCAAAAAATTGAATATGACTGGGAAAGGATGCGAATATAAGTACGATGGCCAACGTAATTATAAGTGTATCACAATTCACTCATACTTAGTAATGTTGTTCACACAAATCGATGTTGACACCGTTGGGGTGGTGTTATGTGTAAATCAGTATAAATAGTAAGATATTCTATAATAATAATATATGATATAAATAAAGATTAATAAATATATATATATAATATAATATAATCTTAGTCTTTCCCACTTACCTAACGTGCCCATGTCTCCCTCGTACAGATAATGCCCGCCAAGATTTGAAGGACCTGAAGTATCGGCCGGGCCTGCTACGGAATCACTACCGGAGGGGAACAGGTGAAACGGGTTGGTAAGGTAGAAGGGGTAGAAACCTATTGGTAAGGGTAATGATAGAGTGTGTAATGAATTGAATGGTCAAGGAAATGACCAAGGTATGGGAGCTAATGGAGGTGTAGAGGGAGTCAATGTAAATGTAGATGGAGCCAATGAGGGAGCACCCGACTTCTCAACGATCATTGCCCAACAATTGCAGAACCTCTTACCCGCTATGTTGGCTCAGGTTAGTAACCGAGGAAATGTTGGAAATTAGAATGGTAATGTGGTTAATGAAACGTTCAGGAGAACGTTAGGAATGTGATAGTAAATGACATCCAGATAGGTTGTTCATATAAGGAGTTCTTAGCTTGTAACCCTAAGAAATATGATGGTAAGGGAGGTGCTGTAGTTCTCACTCGTTGTATTAAGAAAATAGAGTCTGTGCACAATATGAGTGGTAGTAGTACTTTACCCAAAATAATGACTAGCTACCTCTTCCAAAGTTGGAAGAGGTATTTATAGTTCTTACAAAATACAGGGTATCATTACCCGGTTCAAAACCGAAAATCATACGATTAACTATTAAACTACGAGCTATAATAAACAGTAAAATACACGGGGTGACCGAGTTTTTTTCTAATATCTAACAATCTCCCCCTATAGGAGGTCACCTCGGATGTAACACTCCCAAATTGGGTCGCAGCGGAATTAGGGTCCGGGGCGTGTTACTTCATAGATCAATAACAAAAGATGTATATATAACGACCAAAAAGTCATTTAAAACTGATACATTTGATTTAACAAAGTATTTGTTACATAAGCCGAAGCTTCACTTGTCCACTTGTTCAAAATACAAAGATTTCTAGCCCATAACAGTTATACAAAATGTAATGCGACAAAATCTTTAATGCATGATATCCAAATCAAAACCACCAATGTATCCCTTGCACCTCGTGCTTACTGATCCCCTGAAAAATATTACTTTAAAACGTCAACAATAATGTTGGTGAATTCATAGGTTTGATAAATCATATATTGTAGGACCACAAGATTTCCCAAGTGTATGATAATGCAACAGATGCAGACATCATATAAATGTAATTACATTGCCCTAAGCTCATGACACTAAAGCTCGACATAAATGAATACCATATAAATGGCCTACATTGCCCGTGATGATGTTCTAACCCGCAACATCCTATGTTCGACATGGTATACGTTCGTTTGCCCAGTGATAGCTAATCACCCGAACGGGGATGTCAATCCCAATAGATCTATTCATAACATTCGCGCTCACAATCCAGTAATTGACAGTTCATGATAATGGGCTCAACTAGGGTTATCGCTACTTAGGCAACACGTAATCATAATATAAAACTTAACCACTTGTGTCCAATTATAAAACATTGCATGTTTCTCACCCCAAAAACTTGTAAAACAAATCATGTAAAACGTGGGGCTATGAACTCACCTTGAGTGAGCGAATATCAAGTGGTAATAATCGATTAAGTGAAATAACGAGTCAAGGTACGAATACGATGGGCAAATAATCAATACATAGAGTCGTATAAGTAACAATGTACTTAGATAAAAATTTGTATACAATCCTATATAGCTCATCACCATCTATTTGTAATTTATAAATCGTTGTTATAAAGCGAAAACGTTTATAATTATCATTTTAGAAAAACTAGCATAACTTTCCCGTTTTAAACCCGTTTCCCGTGTTTCTTATGTCCACGTCTTCGTATTAAGATGATATATAAAAATATTATATTTTTATATTTATACATTCCTGTATGAACAGTACTTTTAATGTTTATGACGTTCTATAAATTTACTTTTATAAATTCAATTGTCGTAAAACGTTAATGCAAAAATTATTCGTTTTAATCCCGATTTTAGCGATTCCTTCGAGCACGTCTTCGTTATTAAAATTATCACATTTTTTATAAAGTGGGGTCTACCGATGAACAGTAATTTTAACTGTTCATAGTTTATAAAATTACTTTTATAAACTTTAATTATCGTAAACGTCGTATTTTATTTGTTTTAGCTTTGTTTTTAGTTAATTTCTTACGAGTTTGGTTCTCGTTATTAGAAAGTTCTATTTATTTATGAGGTTTAAAATAAATGTTTTCTGTCACATGAACAGTACTTTTTATAAAATTTATTTCTATAAAAGTGGTTAATATATAGTAAACTCGCAAAATTCATAACTCTTTTCGTTATTAATTGTAAAATTACGATTCTTATCATTTTGACGTCCTTAAAAATAATGTACAATCTCGTGAAAAATACTAACTTACTGTTTTAGGAAGTATTTTATAAACTTGCTTTTATAAAGTTTATTTTATAAAACCGGTATTAACGTAAATCGTGTTTTTATCGTATCTTTTTTGTTATTAATCCGTTTTTCGAGTTTCTTACCTTTTTGGAATCGTCATGAGGTGTACTATTTTTATAAAATGTAAAACCCACTGTATGGAATTCGAATCCAAACAGCCTTTGCTTTGCTTTTATGTAATTAATTATATACTTCTATTTTTATTACATTTTACTAATTAAATACCACAAGTCTTACACAAGTATTTATATTCATATTCCAATAACATATATTAGTGTCAATTGGTCCCAATTATTTGTCACCTAATTCCATGATAACAAGATTTACAAGTCATTAACATCACATGAAAACATAAACTTTCCTTAAGTAACTTTTAACTACAAGTTTATACTTGAACTTTTTATACTTAAACCAAGATTGTACAACACTTATAACCTCATTTTAACATGATATTACCATCAACATAACATGTGTATAAGTGTACAAAATCATAATTACAAGTATAAATCCATTCCATATGTTTAAAAGTTTCCTAATGCCTGGATTTTTGCTAAATAGAACATATATACTCATAAAATCATAAATGTAAACTCTTAAAGGGTTTTAGATAACCTTGATGAGATGTATGATGATGACAAATAATATCTAAACCCTTGTTTAGATATTAATCCAAAGCTTTCAAAGCTTAAAAACCCTAGTTTTCTTAAAGAAAAACTTTCACTTGCAACCACTTGATTAATCCTTGAAATGCTTAATCAAGCCTTCACACCTCCTTGGAATATCTTAGATATAGTGTAGGATTACTTAGAAATGAGGTAGATAAAAATTTAAGAATGATTTTGGGTGTTTTGGTTCTTTGCCTCCATCCAATAGCCCCCCCCCCCCCCCCCCCCCCCCCCCCCCCCCCCCCACCCCCCCCCCCCCCCCCCCCCCCCCCCCCCCCCCCCCAAATTTTATTTTACCCTTTATTAAATGGCAGTAGGGGCCCCCACCGCCAATAAAATAAGGAAAAGGAGAGAAAAGATGAATTTTTACCTAGCAAAATGAGAAGTGTGAATGTGTTACTTCCATTTGTATATCTTATATATTCATAGGACTAGTCAAATGACATAATGAGGGTTTTATGGAAAAGGTGGTCAAGGAAAACAT
Organism: Tanacetum coccineum; assembly: GCA_026074375.1. Taxonomy (NCBI): domain Eukaryota; kingdom Viridiplantae; phylum Streptophyta; class Magnoliopsida; order Asterales; family Asteraceae; genus Tanacetum; species Tanacetum coccineum. The sequence continues at coordinate 20,126 of BQNB010077467.1, read as the reverse complement.
AAGCTTTAATGAGGTTATGTTGTACAAGATTGTGTTGGAAAGATTGTGTGCTAGTTGTCTCCCATGGTTCTTGTTGTTGCCGTGGGTTTCTCTAGGGGGGGAGTACATATTTGATTTTCTTACTATATTACTTATAGATAATGTCACTTGTAGTTTAAAGTCTTTTATAATGTGTAGAAGTATAAATGGTATTATGTAGACTTTTGTTAGTTTATTTAATGTGTCATATAACTAACAATGATAACTTGAGTAACGTTTAATAAAAACTTTGAGCATTGGGTAAAAACATAGGCATTTGTTGAAGCGTAGATTAATTAATGTGGTTCCGGGTATGCCTAAACGCAATTTATCGCGAAACATAAACAATTTACGTAACCGATAAAAATAAATGAACAATGTTAATAATTATCCTCAAAATAATTACTTAACACTTGCTTGATGTAAACATTTAATTGTCTGATGTCCGTTTACATTGAATGATCATTTTTAGTTTACGCGATTTAACTTAATACCTAAAAATTATAATCAAACGCGTACAATACTAAAAATAAATAGTTAATTAATTTTCGTCATACAATGACATAAAACACGGGGTGTTATAATCATCATCATCATCATCGTTGAGATGATATGAGGATGGTTGATCAAAGGCGGAAGAAGAAGAAGTGGACTGACGACCTCTTCTCGTGCCATGATCCTTTCTAGGCTTTCGCTCTTGTTGAGCGGCAAGAGGATTCATGACACGATCATACAAGATTTAAGACTCATTGTTTAATTTAGGATTTTCATTCATGATGACTTTAAACAAACGGGTCAATAACATACCATAGGGTAAGATCAACCGCTTTTGTCTAGTGACCCACTCCATTCACTTTGCCATGAAATAGGCAAGGTTGAACTTTTCGAAGTGTACAACATAATAAAGAATGTAACAAAGACACGCGAGAACATGATCCAGATTACCCCCCCCCCCTCCAAACAAAAGACATTTTATAACTTTTGCCCTTTTTGTGTTCTGAATATTTCATTAATAGTCCTTTTACTATTTGACTGTTGTCAGTTTATTCAGATTTTGTACCGTGTGGACGTTGGTGATTTTATAAGATGTGTGATGATTTGAGGTTTATTGTGATTAATAATCTCTTTTGGAAGGTATTATTGTGTTATTCGTATTCCGGGTGGTTTGACCCGTTAATTTTGATAAATGCCGAAAAACGAGTCCAATACGTTCGTTAATGTCCAAATGAGTTTTGAAAGGTGTAAAGTGAAAAATATGTCGTATAAATACTCTAGGTTAATGGAAAAGTATTTTTAAAGTGAATAAAAATGCTAATTAACTTTGGGGAAAATTTTACGGTTGAGTTTTACGAGTATTTAAGTGATTTCGACACGAAAAAAAGGCCCGAGTCCCTTTGAATTCCATAGCCGGTCAAGATAAGTAAAGGAAGACAAGGTGGCTTAATTTTAGCTAATCTTGTTCCATTTGTACACTTTTATGCTTTCCACTAGAAACATTACCTCATAATCCTTATCATTTCTTTTTCAAAAAAACACACATACAACGTTTTCCTAAATTTTCCAACTTTGATCGAGAACGTGATATTCCGGGTTGATACGAGTGTTTGGGTATTCATTTAAACAACGTTTGGGTTGTCCGGTTCGTGTCGAAATATACATTTTTGAAGATTTTCTTGTAAGTTTCCAAATTTAAATTTCGTTTGTCCTTTTGGGTTTATTTTGATGCATAGATGTTAGTTGTACAAGTTGATCGTTGTGAAAATCGATTTTTGGAAACGAAACGAAAGAAAAGGGTGCGTTTGGTTCGTGTAACATAAAAAGGAAAAAGAGGGTTTTTGTAGTTTTGATGTTGTGGTCGTGATGGTTGAATAATATATGATGCTAGAATGCTTATTTTTTATAGTAGCTTGTATGGCTTATTCGGGCTTATTTTTAAGCTATTTCTTGGCTTATTTGGGCTTATATGCCACGTATAGTTTCCCAAAATCACTAGGAAAGTGATTTTGATTATTTTTGTGTTATGGCGTATGTTGTGGACTATTTTTGAGGCTTATGGTAGTAACCAAATGCGATACGTAGCTTATTAGCTTATTTTCAAGCTTAATATACGTATTTTGGAGTTTATGGACTCACGGCCCAATAAGTCTATTTGAGTCGCGGCTTAATGGGAGGGCTTATTGTGGTCCGGATTATTTTCTACATATAAGTATATACTTATGTATGTAAATGGACTTTGGTTTTGGACTCGGATCGTATTTTGGACTTATAAATATCCTAATGGACCATTGTTGGGCCTAAGGCCCATAAAGGGATAATATTCAGTCGTTAATAACGTTTTGATGACTTTGAATAGTGGAAATGTATTTACGAAGTGATATTGAACGATATTTTGGGAAAAATGTTTTAGTAAACGTTAAAAATTGAGATTTTGAAATTTTGTCAAAAAGTTTCGAATTTGTGAAAATTGTTGAAAATGAGGTTTGAAACCTTGGAAAACGTTGTATAAAATATTACGGGTGATGTCGAAATTTCATAAAAAGTTCATACTTATAAAATTTTCCTAAAAACATGATTTTTGATTTTAAATAATAAAATATTATTTAATTATTTTATAAATTCACTAAAAGACGAAAAATATAATTTTTCTCGAAACTTCTCTAATGGGTTTATTATGAGTAAACGCTTTATTTTTAACCGTATAATGATTATTTTGAGGTGGCTAAGGTTTACCGAATTGACTTGTTGAGATATATTATTAATTATAAATATTTATTTATATTACTTATCTATTTTCTCTAAATAGTATAAGTATGTATTATTGGGGAATGAGATTGATATGATTGTGGGAATAACTTGTCAACCATCACACCACTAAATTGTTTTGGGTAATTGTACAACGCTGTACTGAAACTCTATGCTTCAAAGTTAAGATTGTTTGGAATGAATTATAAAATGGGAATGATAGGACATTAATCTGGACTATGGTCGTCGGTGCGTGCGTCGTTTACATTTGCTTGTGTGATTGAGATTGGGTTGCTAAAGACTTGCTTGAGGTGAGTTCTCGTAGCCCCACTTTTTACTGTTTTTCGTTGGGGAAAAATGATACTCAAATGTGTTTTGAAATGTTTTGAATTGAACTGTGCGAAATATGATTTTGTTTTTGGACAAGATATGTGCTTATGACTGCTATGTGAATATTATGTGTTGCTTTACTTGCATGTTACTGGTGTTTGGACATTGCAAGGTTCTGTGTGGTCTTGCATGTATGTGTTTGGCATGCAGGTTCGTGTGTACTTGACATGGTAATGTGTTTTGATGTAAGGTTATGTCGTGTTTGCACTAATATAGTGCTTCCAGCTGGTAGGCCTTTTGATGCGTGTTAGTGAACTTATTGTGATTGACTAGCTGGTGATGATGTCTTGGATTGTTAGATCTATTCACTGTCATATTGCACTATTGTCCATTGTTTGAAATATTGACACAACTTTTGGGTTTAAGGTTCAAACCTAGTGCTCACCTGCATTATTGTTGACAGTTTTCGAGTATCCTTTTCTATGTGAGTGAAAGAGAGTTTTTAGTTGTGATTGTGATAGCTGGACTCTTAGAAGTATCCCGTTTGGAATTTCATTTGAAGTCTTGTTTACTTGTTGTTTGATTATAGTATTTGGATGTTTTGGATTAAGTTTGGATTATGGTCCCCTGTGAGGGCATATGAATAACTGTAAGATATTGTGGATTTTAGTTGCGATTTGGGACATCACTCGAGTTTATTCGAGGCGGATGGTCTTCATAACACTTAGAGTTTATGCAATGTAGTTTTCTCTATTTTGTAATCTTGTGTTATGATTGATCATTATGTTGCATTCCCGAGTTTCCGCCTTTGTCAGGGTGTGACAGATTGGTATCAGAGCCAAGGTTATAGAGAACTAGGTGGATTGGCCCAGACTATAACCTAAGATCCGACGTCTAGTTGCGTATAGGATTTATGTGCGTGGTGTTCTGCTTTTGTATGCTTTTGTGTGTTCGCGGTTTAGTGATTTAGTTATGTCAGACATTGAAATGTGTGAGCTCAAAATTGAATATTACTAGGAAAGGATGCGAATATAAGTACGGTGACCAACATAATTATAAGCGTATCACAACTCACTCATACTTAGTAATGTTGTTCACACAAATCGATGTTGACACCGTAGGGTGGTGTTATGTGCATATCAGTATATATAGTAAGATATTATATATATATATATATATATATATATATATTAATTTTATATATATATTGTCTTTCCCATTACCTAAACGTTTGAAGTTGCTCCCCATGTTCTCCACTCTATATAGATGATGCCGCCAAGATGAGGTCCCCAAGTGGCTGGCGGCCTACAAAAAAAAAAATGCGAATTACTAGAAAGGGAACGGTTTCCCTGTGAACGGCGTTGGTAGAGGTTAGGAAGGCGGTGGGAGGTAGAAGGTCCTAGGAATGTGTACTGATGAGCATGTGATGGAATTGACTTATGGTGATCAAGAAATGACCAAGGTATGGGAGCTAATGGGGGTGTAAAGGGAGTCAATAGGAATGTAGAATGAGCCAATGGGGGAGCACCCGACTTCTCAACGATCATTGCCTAACAATTACAGAACCTCTTACCCGCCATGCTAGCTCAGGTTAGTAACTGAGGAAATGTTAGAAATCAGAATGGTAATGTGGTTAATGAGAACGTTCAGGAGAACGTTAGGAATGTGATAGTAAATGGCAACCGGATAGGTTGTTCATATAAAGAGTTCTTAGCTTGTAACCCTAAGGAATATGATGGTAAGGGAGGTGTTGTAGTTCTCACTCATTGTATTAAGAAAATGAAGTCTGTGCACGATATGAGTGGTTGTAGTATTGACCAAAAAGTGAAATACACTGCTGGTTCATTTGTGGGTAACGCTTTAACGTGGTGGAACTCCTAGATCCGTACGCCAAGCCGGGAAGTTTCTGTTAGAATATCATAGAATGACTTTAAGTTTATGATGATACAAGAGTTTTGTCCTAGTCATGAGATGCAAAAGTTAGAATCTGAGTTGTGGAATCACGCCATGGTCGGGGCTGGCCATGCTTTTGCTTACTGATAGGTCTTCATGAGTTGCTAGGTTGTTTTCCACATTTGGTAACTCTAGAGAGTAGGATGATTGAGAGGTATGTGGATGCTTTGCTCTACCGGATCCGTAGGAATGTGCAGGCAGCACGGAGCCTAGACTATACAGAAGGCTTGCCGTTTTCTGTGCACTGACTGATGTGGCTAGTTAGGAATGGATTCAATTAAGAAGGTTGGAGAAAAGAGGAAATGTAGGGGACCTAGCAAGGATAAAGATTGATAGGATGATAATAAGTAGGGCTAGGATTCGGTATGCTTTTGGCTACTACTGTAAACCTATTGTAGGGAAAGAGAGGGAATACTTGTATTTTGGACCAAGAGTACCCTTTGCAAAACTCATTCTACGCACCGGTGGATTTGTCGCACATGCTTCAACTGTAACTGCCCGGGTCATTTGGCAAGGGATTGTAGAAGTGTGCCAAGGAATGTGAATCCTGTCAATGCTAGAAACCTAACTGTTAGGGCATGTTATGAGTGTGGTAGTACCGACCATGTCAGGCCAGCTTGCCCTAGGTGGAATAGAGTACAAGGACCGGGAGAAAATCGCCCAAATCAAGTTGCTGCTAATAATGGAGGTCAAGGTCATGGAAACAAAGGGAACCACGCTAAGGGTAAGGCATTCATGTTGGGAGCAAAGGAAGCCTGCTAGGATCCAAACATTGTGACGGGTACGTTTACTTTGAACAATCATTTTGCCACTACTTTATTTAACTCTGGTGCCAACTATAGTTTTGTTTCCACTACTTTTATACCTCTATTAGGCTTAGAGTGCAACTATTTAGGTTTCAAATATGAGATTAATATAGCTAGCGGGCAGCTAGTAGAGATTGATAAGGTTATTAAGGGTTGCAAACTAGAAATTGAGGGTCATGTCTTTGACATCGACTTGATACCTTTTGGGCATGGAAGTTTTGATGTGATTATAGGCATGGACTGGTTATCTAAATATAAAGCTAAAATAATTTCCCATGAGAAGGTAGTGAGGATACCACTACCGGATGGCAAGGTACTTAGAGTATTAAGAGAGAGACCGGAAGAGAAAGTGAGATTTTTAATGGGTGTTAAAAAACAAGAAGAGATTGTCGTGGTTAGAGATTTTTCTGAGGTATTTTCAGATGATCTAACAGGATTACCGCCTATTCGGGAAATTAAGTTTCAGACTGAGTTAATCTCTGGAGAAATGCCGGTAGCAAAGTCTCCTTATCGTTTGGCACCTTTTGAATTGGAGGAGTTGTCGGGACAACTCAAGGAACTCCAAGAAAAAGGTTTCATTCGACCAAGCTTATCGCCTTGGGGAGCGCCAACATTGTTCATTAAGAAAAAGGATGGTTCTTTTAGGATGTGCATTGATTATAGAGAATTTAACAAGTTGACTGTTAAGAATCGTTATCCACTTCCTAGAATTGATGATCTATTTGACCAACTACAAGGGTCGTAGTTTTTCTCAAAGATAGATCTTAGGTCTGGATACCATCAGCTGAGAGTGCTTGAGGATGACATTCCAAAGACTGCGTTTAGAACTCGTTATGTACATTTCAAGTTCACTGTAATGCCCTTTGGTCTGACTAATGCACCAGCGATATTTATGGATTTGATGAATGAAGTTTGTAGGCCTTATCTTGATAAGTTTGTGATAGTGTTTATAGACGATATCTTAAAGACTCAAGAGGAGCATGTAGAACACTGAAGGTTAGTCTTAGAACTGCTTAATAAGGAGAAACTGTATGCTAAGTTTTCTAAGTGTGAATTCTGGCTAAGAGAAGTGCATTTCTTAGGCATGTGATAAATGGTAATGGGATTCATGTAGACCCTAGTAAGATTGAAGCTGTTAAAAATTAGAAAGCCCCTAGAACTCCGACTGAGGTTTGTTCGTTCTTAGGATTGGCTAGGTATTATCGTAGGTTCATTGAGAACTTTTCTAAGATAGCTAAGTCTCTTACTGTCTTGACTCAGAAGAGTATGACTTTTGATTGGCGTGAGGAACAGGAATTGGCATTTTAGACCTTAAAGGATAAGTTGTGTAATGCGCCTGTTCTAGCTCTCCTTGATGGATCGGAAGACTTTGTATTATGATACGTTCGGGATAGGACTAGGCTGTGTGTTAATGTAAAGGGGTAAAGTGATAGCCTATGCGTCTGGGCAGTTGAAAATTCATGAGAAGAATTATACTACCTATGATTTAGAGTTGGGTGCAGTCGTGTTTGCACTTAAGATCTGGAGACATTATCTGTATGGGAAAAATAGTGTCATCTATACAGATCATAAGAGTCTTTCGCATATTTTTAGTCAGAAAGAGTTGAATATGTGACAGCGTCATTGGATAGAGTTGTTTAGTGATTATGACTGTGAAATTCGCTACCATCCTGGTAAGGCGAATATGGTGGCTGATGCCCTAAGTAGGAAAGAAAGAGTAAATCCTAAGAGAGTTAGAGCTATGGATATGACCCTTCAGTCGAGTATCAAGGATATGATATTGGCGGCTCAAAAGGAGGCTATAGATGAGTTTGCAGGATTGTAGAAAGGTTTAGATGAGATGATTGAACAAAGAAGTGATAGAACTTTATACTACCTGGATCGAATATGGGTACCTTTGAAGGGTGAGGTGAGAACCCTGATAATGGATGAAACCCATAAGTCAAAGTACTCTGTACACCCAACAGCTGATAAGATGTATTATGATTTGAGAGATAGGTATTGGTGGCCTAGAATGAAAAAGGATATAGCTGAGTATGTTAGTAAGTGTTTGACTTGTTTGAAGGGTTAAGCTGTGAATCAAAGGCCATCTGGCGTGCTCCAGCAACCTGAGATTCCTGTATGGAAATGGGAAGGATAGCTATGGATTTGTAACCAGTTGCTAGGATATTGTAGTGGGAATGACACAATCTGGGTCACATTAATGGACTCCGATTGACCTAAGTCTGCTCATTTTCTCCTTTTGCATGAGATTATAAGATGGAATGGTTGGTAGATTATATTTGAATGAGTAGTTGCTTAGACATGGTGTGCCGAATCTCGATTATATCAGTTCCGTGAAGTCATTTCACATCAAGGTTTTTTTGCTAGTCAATGCAAGAGGCATTAGGGACTCGTTTAGACATGAGTACGGCTTATCACCCTCAGACCGATGGTCAGAGTGAGCGTACTATTCAGACTTTGGAAGACATGCTTAGAGCATGGCATCTGGACTTCGGAAGAAGTTGGATGGTTCATCTTTCGTTAGTTGTGTTTTTTAGCTATAACAATAGTTATCATTATGTGTGAGATGTGCTCCAGGTTCGAGGGCTGAGGTGGGAGAAGGTCAGTGATAGGACCTGAGTTAGTGTAGAGCTATGAGAAGATCTCGCATTTAAGTGATAGACTCTAAGGCTGCGCATGATCGTCAAAAAAGGTATGTGATAAGAGAGGAAAGCCTATAGACGTTTAGTGTAGGTGAATATGTCTTGCTCAAAGTGTTCGCCTCTTGGGAATGTTGTGGTATGCTTTGGGAAGAAAGGGAAGTTAGCACCTAGGTTTGTTGGACCGTTTGAGATTATTGAGAAAGTAGGCCCTATGGCCTATCAGTTAGATTTGCCTGAGGAATTGAATGGTGTTCATGACACGTTCCACGTGTCGAACCTTAAGAAGTGTTTGGCTGATCCAACACTGCAAGTACCTTTGAGATTCGAGTTGATGCTAAGTTTAATTTTGTGGAAGAACCTGTAGAAATTTTGGAAAGAGAGTTTAAAAAGTTGAAGCGTAGTAGGATTGCCATCGTCAAGGTTCGGTGGAATTCGAAACGTGGCCCTGAATTCACGTGGGAACGTGAGGATCAGATGAAATTGAAGTACCCGCATTTGTTTAGTAATGTTAGTAGTTGAATTTCGGGGACGAAATTCTTTTAAGGGGGTAGAATGTAACCTTTGCCCTTTTTGTGTTCTGAATATTTCATTAATAGTCCTTTGACTCTTTGACTGTTGTCAGTTTATTCAGATTTTCTACCGTGTGGACGATGGTGATTTTATGAGATATGTGATGATTTGAGGTTTATTGTGATTAATAATCACTTTTGGAAGGTATTGTTGTGTTATTCGTATTCCGGGTGGTTTGACCCGTGAATTTTAAGAAATGCCAAAAAACGAGTCTGACACGTCCGTTAATGTCCAAATGAGTTTTGAAAGGTGTAAAGTGAAAAATATGTCATGTAAATACTCTAGGTTAGTTGAAAAGTATTTTTAAAGTGAATAAAATTGCTAATTAACATTGGGGAAAATTTTACGGTTGAGTTTTAGGAGTATTTAAGTGATTTCGACACGAAAAGAAAGGCCCGAGTCCCTTTGGATTCCATGGCCGGTCAAGATAAGTCAAGGAAGACAAGGTGGCTTAATTTTAGCTAACCTTGTCCTAGTTGTACACTTATATGCTTTCCACTAGAAACATTATTCCATAATCCATATCATTTCATTTTAAAAAACACACATATAAGTGTGTGTGTGTGTGTATAACCGGCCGCCACTACACCACCACAAATCCACCATAAATTTTCCAACTTTGATCGAGAACGTGATATTCCGGGTTGATACGAGTTCTTGGGTATTCATTTAAATAAAGTTTGGGTTGTCCGGTTCGTGTCGAAATATACATTTTGGAAGATTTTCTTATAAGTTTCCAAATTTAAATTTCGTTTGTCCTTTTGGGTTTATTTTGATGCATAGATGTTAGCTGTATAAGTTGATCGTTGCGAAAATCGATTTTTGGAAACGAAACGAAAGAAAAGGATGTGTTTGGTTCATGTAACATAAAAAGGAAAAAGAGGGTTTTTTGTAGTTTTGATGTTGTGGTCGTGATGGTTTGAATAATATATGATGCTAGAATGCTTATTTTTGACAGCAGCTTGTATGGCTTATTCGAGCTTATTTTTAAGCTATTTCTTGGCTTATTTGGGCTTATATGCCACGTATAGTTTCCCAAAATCACTAGGAAAGTGATTTTGATTATTTTGTGTTATGGCGTATGTTGTGAACTATTTTTGAGGCTTATGGTAGTAACCAAATGCGATACGTAGCTTATTAGCTTATTTTCAAGCTTAATATACGTATTTTGGAGTTTATGGACTCACGACCCAATAAGTCTATTTGAGTCGCGGCTTAATGGGAGGGCTTATTGTGGTCCGGATTATTTTTTACATATAAGTATATACTTATGTATGTAAATGGACTTTGGTTTTGGACTCGGATCGTATTTTGGACTTATAAATATCCTAATGGACCCTTGTTGGGCCTTAATATTTAGTCGTAATAAGAGTTTTGATAGACTTTTGAAAGTGAAAATGTATTTACGAAGTGATATTGAACGATATTTTGGGAAAAATGTTTTAGTAAACGTTAAAGATTGATATTTTGGAATTTTGTCGAAAAGTGTCGAATTTGTGAAAATTGTTTAAAATGAGGGTTGAAACCTTGGAAAACGTTGTATAAATGTACGGGTCATGTCGAAATTTTATAAAAGTTCATACTTAGAAATTTATCTAAAAACATGATTTTTTATTTTAAATAATAAAATATTATTTAATTATTTTATTATAAGTATATCTGTTTGTCCAAATATTTTATCTCACAAAAGCTACAGTGATACCTCACATAGCTAAAGTAACATAATAGAATAATAGTTTAAATATTATATATTAATGGAGTTGTAGTTATATACGTGTTCTTCATACCTTTATCAACATCAACTGAGAAAGAAACACGTAGCTTCACACGTGTTCTTCATTTGTAACCTGCACAGAACACAAATAAATAACACACACTACCGACTTCATCTTTATCTTCTTTCTCAAATCCAGATTCGATCACCACCACCACAAATAACTCAAGCCACATACCAGATTCAATCACCACCACTGACACAAACAAACATATTGGCGGCGGTGAAGAGACGAGAACATCAGAGATAAGCTGAAGTCGCTTCAGGTAGTGGTAATTCACCCACCCATACTCTTTTTCATATGTTTAATTTGAAAATTAAGATGTGATTGATGGGAGGCATACCCGCCGGAGTTGCCAGCCGATGGTGTTGATTTCAATTAAATTAGGTATGTAAGTTTACGAACACTAATTAAATTGTTGATTTTGAGTGTTCTTATATTTTTATAGTTTTCTAATTCAACTTTTGCTTTTGATTTTGGGTTTTGTGTTAGGCCCCTTGGACACGTGGGCGCATCTCAGTGTGGAGCCGTAACAGAGATTTACTAGGATTGTTTGAGAAGCTTATTTGAGGGACTTATTGGCTTTTTGAGGTACTACTAACTTATAGTTATCAATCATGTTCTTGAAGTTTTCTTTTTTATCTAATTTTAGTTAATATATGTTTGATAACATAGGTTCCATGAAAAGGCACACAAACTTTTCGGCGCTATTCCTTAGAGAAGCGGCTCCTTAAGGTGGTTTTTTTCTATATAATGTCACAATTTTGCAATTGTTTTATAATCATATTTTTTAATTGCCCATTGTATTACATGAATCTTAATCCTTTGATTATACATACGTGCAAGTATCTGCCATGATTAATAGTTCAGTTTTTTTAATTATGCAATTATAAGAAGAAAGACTGATATTGTTTTAGGGGTGTTTGATTTTACATTTTGAAAGTGAATATGTGATATAGGAAACATAAACTGAGGTTATTATCTTTAACATAAGGTGCTGCGGGAGTTAGTGCCTTGATGTACCTCTATAGTTTGTTTGCAATTGATATAATCAGAGAATGAGTAGTTACTTTAAGATTTTACATATGAAATGAATTGGAAATTATTAGATAATCAAAATCTCTTTTGTTGTAGCTACATCTATACTATTGTTTGACCCCTAACTTACAAATGATTTATTTTGATATACACAAAAAATCATAACGCATCATCTCTTGAAATGTAGTAACTTTATAAAAAAATTTAAATACGCCATGCCAAACACCCCACTAAGATTCTTTGACTATAGGACCACGTTTCAAGGATATAAGCACACGGTATGTGGATACGGGTAATCAGAATTCTTAAATTTAGGATGTAGTATGCGTTTGTTCTATATACACACACACGTGAGTGTATGAACAGGGGTAGGACTAACTTTACTAATGATTTTGTTATAACAGTTAAGATTTCATCCTGTGTATATAAAAGTATCATTTCGAAAAGGGCATTGCTTTTAAAGAGGAATATATCGAGGATTTCTAATAAACATGGTTTGTCCCATTTAATAATGAATGAGTCATTTTTTTTGCAAAAGGGCAGTGGTTCAGATGGGTAAAATGGGTTGAAAATCACTTAAATGAACATTTTCTTTTTCTTAAAGTATAACAGGAGGAAAAAACGATAATCAGTCTCTTGATGGCAGTTAGCGGAGGCAAGTTTTTTTGTTGTGGTACGAGTGCTGTAATCGTGTTATACTTAATGTGGTTCTCTTATTTTCTCACATTTCTTATAGGATGATGCCCAAGTTACTGTAAATGATGCCAAAACAGCCAATGGTGCATGTTATTTGGAGATTAAAGTTCCATCAAGATAAAAAAGAAACATCTGCTAGGATTTTCTTGACAGATACGAGTACCGTTATGGCGATGCCATTGCTCGCCTTTTACTTTCTCTTCAAAAATTCAATTGTCAGGTGCTGATAATTCAGAAAAAACCCATATCGACTCCAAATGACTCTGATGGCATCAAGGTCATGTATTTGGTCAATTCATTCCTCAACTTACCGATATTTTTTATGCACCATAATTTTTCTATAATAATGCTTTATAGGATATCTCCACGATGATGCTTAAAAAACTTCGACGCACGTGGACATTATAAAGAGTTCAAGGTCTGGGAACCCAAATTTCAAGTCTCTAGTGGTTGAAGTACATGATCTGCAAGCTGTCGTCGACCATTATCTTCAATCTAATGGTAAGTTCTCTTTATTTGTTGATTTTTTAAGTGGAAATTACATAAACGGCTGCCTGAGCCTTTTTTCCATAATCTGATTTATCTTGGATCGTATCAATGAGCCAATGATTTTGGTTTCACTCTTTTTGTATTGGATAGTATAGAATATATTGGCTGCTAATTGTTTTTTTTGCTAACGCAGGTCGACTATCGGTGGAAACAAACGACTGTTAATTTCGTATCGGGTGAGGTAAGTTAAGTTGTCTCTTGGACCTTTTATCCTTAATAATTTTGGCATCGTATTTGGTGCAGACTCAGTAGGGGTTATAATAAAATAATGAAAAAAAAATAAAAAATAAAAAAAAAACAGGGGCATGTTTGGGTTAATTTTTAGCCACGCCAAATTCTAGAAAGTTTGGTGCCATAATTGAAAAATTAAGAGCTAAAATACAAAAATTTATTGGACACACAGAAGATGGAAGCATATACAGATAATTGGTTATAAGTTAAATAGTGTTTGGGAATAGATTTTTGAACCTATCCGCTCAATTATAGAATAAATGCTATTGATTGGTTTTGTATTTGATAAACTATGTTATTCATCTTATTAACAAAAATAAGCACTCCTAATAGATTCTATACATTTATATGACCATTTTATTCGATATAGAGTGTGTCAAGTTTATTGTGCTACATGTTAGAGAGCACGCAATTGCGGTTTAGCTGGCGTATTGAAGGGTCAAGATGGAGAATCGTCAAAAGACTTCCGTAAAAGAGCTTACAGCTTGCCGCAATTACAATGCGATACTCACAGGTATGTGTGGCCACTCTATTTTTGCATATTATATTTATATGGCTATTTTATTTGATAAAGAGTGTTTGTCAAATTTAGGTGAAATGTAAATGCGCAGAGTTGTAACGTATTTTCATGAAATTAAGTGTGCACTGATTAGCCAAACAGTCGAGGTATGTTTTTTTACTATGTTTAAATTACCTTGGTGTGTGCAGGGATCTTTGAAGAGATTAGTTAGAAAAAGCTGTATTTAAAGCGATTGATTTGGTGAGTTCTGTTTTTTCCTAAGTTCAGGTTTAACTTGCACCGTCATATAAGAAAATGGTGTTTCAGGTTCTAAAGATAAGCTATCGGGTGAAACTGAAGGATAGTGAGGAAGACGAGAAATGACACACAATGAATCTGAGATTATCTAGGTAACAAATACAACTTTTTTCATTGTTGCAATACATTTTACGGCAGTCTATGTGTACTGACATGCACAGAAGAGTAAATTTACCAGTTAATATTGTTGATGAAGATGTAAACTTCAATTAGGAGTCAGGTCTTCAGCAGAAGTCAGAATGTTGGTCACACTGCTTGCCTGATAAGCATTTGTTGTTGTCACTCTATGTAACTTGGTTGCATCACTGGAAAGCCAGAGATTGGTTTTGCAATAGGTATAGTTGCTTTCACAAATCACTATTATAGGTAGGACAGGTAGGTTGGTGACGGGTTAAAACAGTTACTTTTGATACAGGTAAAGACGAGTCGGATTCCCTCAGACCAAACCAATTAATCATACCATTGTCTTTTTAGCTTAACTTTTTTGCTTTACCACTTTAATGGTTTAACCACATATATATAGAATACACCCTTAGTGATCAATCTGTAAGCAAATGTGTAAAAATTATAGATTAATACCCTTGATAATCATCCACCATTGTAACTGTATTTTTGTAAAAATTATAGATCAACTCTCCTCTTTTCTTTCTTAACATATTTTACAATGTGGAAACATAGACCGGTAAGTACTTGCCAAATCTTTTAGCTGATTACATGGGTTATGATGTCATTACATATGCCCATGTACTAAATCATTGAACTTTGACTTTAACAGGTATTCAAACCTACTGCATGTGACTACCGGCTTATTGCATATGCTTATTGTCACTAAAATTAGTAGATGTGGAGTTTTTGACAAACACTCAAGACTGCTTATAGCAGAAGCATTTACTTAAGAAATACCAAACACCCTCTATATATTTCTATGGTTAATCAGTTATTGTTCATTTGTAGAGCGAGCCATATTTTTTATGTGATTTCAGTATGGGATACATTGCTTAGTTTGTTTCTTTTTGAGGTTATCAGCATAAATCATATTACTGATGTTTGGTATAATCATTAGTTACTGATGTTTGATATTACTAATGTTTGGTATATTTAGTTAAAAATCCTATGTGATCACTGCTTAGAATGCTAAATGTTGAACAATACAAACTGTTTTGGTTGGGGTTATGAATTCATGGTTGATTTTTCACAAGTTGATATTTGTTCACAAAATGATATCTGCATTGAGTTTTCAACGTTCGAGTATGTTTTTAGGCTACATAGGCTGAGACCTCTTTAGGCAGAGAAATGCGCTCAAATTAGATTATCTTTTGATTGCCAAATACATGCCTCCTGCAGAAAATGGGTGGAACAAAATGAATATTATTCTGATTATTATATAATTTAGGGGTTATTTTACATATAAATGTTTAAATAATCAGAATTTGTTGTTTACTTGATCAACTAATTATCTTAAGGTGTATCCCATTTTGTTGCGGCATGTTTGCTACAGATTATCACTTATTCACTTTTAAAACATAATGGCAAAAACTCTCTTTAGATTTTAATTTGCAAAATGAGAAAGTATAGGTCTAAATGACTAAATCATTTAAAAATACTTGAATTTTTTTACTCATTTGAGGTGATATTGTAGCATAACTTGATATTGATTTGACGTCTTACTTCAGGCTTACTACTTTACCATTTCCAATCAAGAGAGCCGCATCTAGAAAGATAACTAATATTACTGTTGGGGTCGGCATTTTTGCGGTCATCAATTACCTGTCAAAGGTCTCATCGTTGAGGGTGGAAATTCACTTGAAGATTTATCCAGTGTATTAAGTTTTTTCCCTTCGCTGCATAAGTTGCTCACTTTTTATACTATTTACACACAACATAATGTGCTTTAAACTTATAACACGTTATTATTTTCAGGCTCGAAGATAAACCATTCTATGCAAAACAAGAAAAGGAAACAGAAAGCTTGACCAACCATTTCGACAAAGCAAGACATTTAGAGTAATTGTATTGGAGATTTTGCAAGCATATTTAGCATTTTTTACGACAACCATTGGTCATTCAATCAAGAAAACACCCTCTAACATTGTACCCCGCCACAAGTAATCCATATGAGGCAATTAGGCTAATGTAAATGTCAAGAGACTTTGTTAGTGTGCGAGTATATTCAGAGTTATTAGTATGTTATGCACTGATAGTGTGTAAATATTCAATGCAAGTGACATTCTTTTATGTTTTTCACCACCGTAAGATGAGGTATGGTTATTAGTTAGTCGTGAAGAAGTTGAAAAAATGTTCTATACAAAACGTCCCGCAGCGAAGCGCATGCATCAATACTTGTTTATTTAATAAATTCACTAAAAGACAAAAAATATATTTTTTCTCGAAGCTTCTCTAATGTGTTTATTATGAGTAAACGTTTTATTTTTAACCGTATAATGATTATTTTGAGGTGACTAAGGTTTACCGAATTGACTTGTCGAGATATATTTATACTTATTAATTATAAATATTTATTTATATTACTTATCTATTTTCTCTAAATAGTATAAGTATGTATTATCGGGGAATGAGATTGATATGATTGTGGGAATAAGTTGTCAACCATTACACCACTAAATTGTTTTGGGTAATTGTACAACGCGTCTAAACTCTATGCATCAAACGTGAAGATTTTTTTAGAAATGGATGATTAAAATGGGATATTAACTGGACTAGGTCGTGTGCGGGCGTCGTTGCATTTGCTTGTGTGATTGAGATTGGGTTGCTAAAGACTTGCTTGAGGTGAGTTCTCGTAGCCCCACTTTTTACTGGTTTTTTTGTTGGGGGAAAATGATACTCAAATGTGTTTTGAAATGTTTTGAATTGATCTGTGCGAAATGTGGTTTTGTTTTTGGGATAAGATATGTGCTTATGACTGCTATATGAATATTATGTGTTGATTTACTTGCATGTACTGTGTTTGGCATGGCAAGGTTCTGTGTGGTACTTGCATGTGTGTTTGGCATTTAAGGTTCTGTGTGGTACTTGCATGTACTAAGTTTGGCATGTAAGGTTCCTGTGTGGTTTGCTAATAATAGTGCTCCAGCGGTAGGCCTTTAGGTGCGTAAGTGGGGGGGGAACCATTTTTATTGTGATTGACTAGCGGGGATGCTATGTCTTGGATTATTAGCATATATTCACTGTCATATAGCACTATTATCCACTGTTGAAATTTTTGGCACAACTTTTAGGTTTAAGGGGTCCAAACTACCGAGCTCCCCAACATTATTGTTGCGTTTTGGTATCATTTTTAGGTGAAGGTGAAAGAAGAATAGTTTGGTGGATTGTGATAGTGACTTAGAAGTTATCCCGTGTGGAATTTCGTTTTGAAGTCTTGCCTTACTTGTTATTTGATTATAAATTTGGATGTTTTGGATTAAGTTTGATTATGGTCCCCTGTGAGGGCATATGAATATATGTAAGAGATTGTGGATTTTAGTTACGATTTTAGACATCACTCGAGTTTGTTCGAGGCTGATGGTCTTCATAGCACTTGGAGTTTATGCAATGTAGTTTTCTCTATTTTGTAATCTTGTGTTATGATTGATCATTATGTTGCATTCCCGAGTTTTTGCCTTTGTCAGGGTGTGACAGATTTTCCCGAATAATTTTTTCCAAAGGCTTCAGGGTTGGCTCAATTTCACGAGTTAGAACTTGATATTCAAGAACATCAATTTCTTCCTCATGACGGATGCGACAGACTTGACCTTCTCTATCAATTCGAATAGACGAAATGATGTCATCAGGAGAAGGAGGGTTGGTTTGATATGGACCATCTGTAGGGACACCATATGCCAACTTGTCAAGTGACCATTTGTCTGTAAAGACGCAGGCACCCTCGCAAGGTATGTTAAGAATTTGAGCAAATTCTTCAAGAGAGTAAGAAAAGAATTGGTTTTGGATCACAAATTCGATGAACATTTCACCTTTATCGGAATAATTGATTTGATATTGACTATAAAACTCAAGAATGAATCGAGGACAGATTTGGTCACTAATTTCAAGGAGGTACTCAAACTCAACAAAACTGAACATAGACCAAAAATAATTTTGATCCGCAAAGTTGTCAAAAACCACCCGATCCACTTAAATGTAACGGCTTTCAAGGTTTCTTAGTTTTTCTTTTATAGGTGTACGGTATTCATGTGATATAATTGGTATGTAGGCTCTTGTATTTTTGTAAGCTTCGGATGACTTATGAGGCATGATTTCCTAAAACAAAAGCTATCACATTTTATTACCGTTTCACTTGTAGTTGGTTATGCATATTGCTTCTAGTGTATGTCTAAATGTGACAAATGTGGAGTAACGATTAACTCGACCTAAATATAAAATCCTAAGAGTTAACCCAAACGCTCCCTAATTTGATTTTGCTCATCCAAACAGTCGAAAAATAAAGTTGAAATATGTATCTTGAAATTTGTCATGAGATCAGTTATCATGGGTTTGAATGAAAAACGTTTTTTTAGAAGTATTTAACAATACATAACAACAATTTTATTGTGTTTCTAACGTGAGTGGTTTGAAAAATAAAATTGGGGTTTTGGTTCAAAATTATTTTTTCTACAAGCTTACTAATATATGCAAATCCTATGTCTATGGGAAGCATATTAGTTATACATTGTATCCTAGTAGTCTTAATTGTACCAAATTGAAAGAAAAATGAAAAATCCCCAATTTCTATTTTTGGTGTTCATCATGAACCCTAGACTCAAATTGAAATAAAATGAATGAAATGACTTACACTTGGTGATCTTTAAGATGTTGTGAATTATTGCAGGTGTTGGTTTTATCTTCAATTTGTGTTTTAATGGGTGATTTTGAGTTTCTGAGTGGTTTTGGTCATGTTCGTCAATGGCAGCATGAAGAGGGGTGTTTGTTTTTGTGATTTGATTTGTTTTTGACTAAGTGTAAAATAAGGGAGTCCGCTGATGGCGGTCCTATAACGCTTGGCGGTCCCAAATATATTAGGGGACCGCCTATGGTATGGGGGCCGCCCTCAGTAAAAGGTTTTGGACTCAGTTTTTGACAAAAAATTTACGAAGATGAGTGACATTTTAATTTGCATATCACGAATTAAACATGTTTAAAGTACTTCGGATGAAGTATTTAAGTTGTCACGACACGGAATGGAACACGAACTAGAATTGAGACAGAAGAAAGAGATACGTACTCAATATGATTTATGGAATGTGTTCCATCATTCCTAAACAAAGACATAGATAGTTAAACGATTCATGTTTAAGAGGTTTAGTGAGAATGTCGGCAATGTTGTCGACGGACGGTACTTTTTTGATAAATATATGTCCTTTTTGGACATTATCACGGAGGAAGTGGTGACGAATTTTGATGTGTTTGGTACGAGAATGTTGCACCGGGTTTTTGCTAAGGTCAATCGTGCCTTTGTTGTCGCACATGATGGGAACGTCCTTGAGTCATACGTCATAGTCGATTAGAGCTTGTTTCATCCATAGTGCTTGTTGACATGCCTTTCCGGTGCTTACGTATTCGGCTTCAGTAGTGGATATAGCAAGAGCGGTTTGTTTCTTCGAGAACCAAGATGTCAAACAACATCCTACGAACGTATAAATACCGCTAGTGCTCTTTCGGTCCACATAATCTCCCGCATGATCAAAGTCGGCATATACTACGGTTTCTATGCCGGTCCCCTTAGGATACCATAATCCTAAGTGCGTAGTGCCTTTAATGTATCGAAAGATATGCTTAACCACTTCAAGTTAAGAGGTTTTGGGAGCCTCTTAGAAGCGGGAACAAAGGCAGACACTAAACATGATATCGAGCCTACTTTTCGTTAGGTATAATAAACTACTTATCATGCCTCGATACTTGGTACTATCTACCGACTTACACTCTTCATCTTTTGTGAGTTTAGTATCGGAGGACATGGGGG
>BQNB010077466.1:0-30834 GCA_026074375.1 Tanacetum coccineum | reverse complement strand
TGTGTTTTTAAATTATACTTACTATATTTTATATTCTATTATATATTTTATATATTTTAAGGTGTAATTTGGAACCAATCACAAACTTCTACCAAAGAAAATGCACTTAAAACAGATGCATATTAATGCATAATAAGCCAAATGATGAACTCAAATACTACACCTTAAGCTCTCTTTTATAAATCCAAGATTCACACAGTTTGGAACAACATTAGGACTAGCAGATTTGGAATTTGGCTTAAATAAACTAACAACCTTATCAAAACTAACTCAAAGCTTATTTAAACTAACCCTAAAGAGTGTCTTCAATAAGAGCTACTTGAAAACTATAATTTGAAAACTAAAAACTGTCTTAACTCACATATACCTAGTTGGAACTGCTTGACCCAAACACCCCTTTAAAAACTTTAAGATCCAATTTAAACTAAACATGACCTTAATAGCACTTAATTTTGAAAAACAGATTAAGCACGTTTCAAGCCAATTAGATATCGATATGAAGCTAAAAATTAAGGAAAAAATAAGCTCTTAGATAAGCCTCACAATAATAACAGCTATTATAAACTAATAAATGGACCATCATTTATGAAATCATTAAAATCTAAATTATTCTAAGCTAGCATAAAATAAAATAAAACACTTTAAGTGCAATATTAGAAGCGAGATTTATTAAGACATAATAAGCACATATAAGCAAAAATAAGCAAGCAATAAGCAGATTAATAAGCTAGAAAATAAATTAAGCTATAAAAAAAGTGTACCTAGTCCTTTGCTCAAACAAGGACTTATAAATGCTCAAAATAGCTTATCTACAAGCTCTAGCTTGTTGAAAACAAACTGGTAAGACCCTATAAGCCCATCCATTTTTGGCTTATCATCTAAAAAGCTCAAAACCATAATGCTTAACCAATTTGAAGTAAAATTTGAACAACTTGTACAAATAAGCTTGAGAAGCTTATTTGTACAAGTAAACACTAATTTGAGACTAAAATAGCTTATAACATCTATTAGAATAGCTTAAATGATTTTGAATGAATGAGTAAAAAAATAAAACAGGACAATGTAAAGTAAAAAATACTTTTATTGATTCATAAAGAGAGTACAAAGCTTGAATACATGAAAAATAAGCATAAAATAAGCTGAATTAATCTACACTACTCCTAAACTATACTACACTAGATAGATCTCTACTGTGTGAATACCCCTCTATTTATAGTGAAAACGGGAAGGTTCTAGGCCTTGAGGAGGAGCGTCCCCATCTTCAATCCTTAGCCCTTGATCTAAATTCATCTTCAAATCCTATCTTTTTAAGCGTTGGATCACGTACACGTCCTTTCCACCAATCAAATGAGAGGGGATTGTCAGCGTGGCCCGAGTAAGTGTCAGAGGTGTCAGAGCTTAGCCTTCTAGAAGGGGTGAAACGGGATGGGGAGTTGGTTTTACCTGGTTAACTTCGTAGGGTGTAAAAGAGAGGGAATGGATAGATGAACAGTAAAATTGACTACTCATGTTATCGTTTGACTTGGATACGGGTTATAAGGTTTGGGCTTTGACTTATTATTCTTGGGCTTGGACTTGTTTAATGGATTAAGAGTTAAATGGATTTGGATTTTTAAATAAGGCTTAGGGATTTAGGCTTATATTCTTATCATTCAATTGATAATGGGCTGACCCAGCCCATCGCACGGGTTGGCCCATTAAAAATGAATATGTCTTCGGCTTTGCTTTTCTCACGCTCTTCCAATCTTGTGCTCGGATTTGTCCATTTTGCCTTTGTTTTTGTCCTTTTATGAATATCTGTTACTTGCAAGACATAATTCATAAAATACACATATACAATGTAATTTTTTATAGATTATTGATCATTTAAACTCGTTTTAATAAGGGAAAATGATATGTGATTAAACATATATAAAAAATCCCCCATACTAAGCTATTGCTGTGTCCTCACGCAATGTCATACACACACATAGAAAACTAAAAATTTCAACCCCCTTAGACAAATTACCTCAATAAGTAGCTAAGTGTTCATCTAAGGGAATTAAGAAATCATTAGTTTAAAACGCCATGTTTTATCATTTTTATATTCATACACTTATTAAATGAAACTATAGAATCACGGAACAAGAAACACTTATAAATAGTGTCAAAAAGGATAAATTCATCGTCTTTGATTTTTCACCCGCCTAAAACCAAGCTTAAAAACGAAATCATTGTTAAATACAAGTTAAGATGCTAACACTACTTAATTGTGTACGCAAAGCTACTTTTCGCTCCCTTATTTTTAAATCCTCTAAAGATTTTATTTTTATTATTGGTGACAAATTAATTAAGTCCTTATTTATATAAAGTAAACCCGGTTTAGACCATAATTAGTTTGAAATCCTTTCCTAAAGAGACGATATGGTGAGAATAAGGTCCACATTAAGGTTCTAATTTTGCATGATTTAGGGGTTATCCTTTTTATTTCATCCGAAACAACTCAACTACGAGTCCAGAGACGGAGGCTTTATTTAGATAACCCCGGAGTCGAAATTTGGCTTTATTATTATTATTATTATTATTATTATTATTACCTCCACCCTTTAAACGACTGTCACATCGGTATGCGAGCCGACCATGATCCAAAAGTCTTATTTCGGCTTCGGTTTATTACATAAAAGTTCCTGAACTTTTTGAAGGGCTGCACTCGGAGGCGGACGGACCAGATGCAGCAAACTTTTATCAGTCTCGGATTTATTATTCTTACTATGGGCCTTCTTTTGGAAGACTGCACATCTGGCAGCAGAACCGACCTAGGACAGTAAACTTTGTATCAGCCCCAGTTCTTCTTTTTTATTATTCTCCACCCTTTAAACGACTGTCACATCGGTATGCGAGCCGACCATGATCCAGAAGTCTTATTTCGGCTTCGGTTTATTACATAATTATTATTATTAGCCAAATTTCAAGTCCTGTGGTCTTTTAACTACCTAGACAACGGTAGCGAGCTGTCAAGAATCAGTAGCCTATTTCCCCACAACATTGACAAAACCTCGATGTATACCTTAATTTCACCAGAAGGAATCTCTACGAAGGGATCTAAACTAAGAATCACAAAAACCAAAGCAACTTTATTTAATTAACAATAATATAACGTTTATTAAGCTGATGGGAGCAAAAAGCCACAATTAACCTCTATGAGCTCTAAAGAGTTCCAACTACTCCACGCTTAGCATCTAATTTATATTCAACTCTATCATTTCTCATTCTTCGCAAATTTAAAATCTTTACTAAAAAGATCCGCGAATGCTTAGTCTAATAAAAACAAGTTTTGCATATTTAATGTCTATTATGAAAACTTGCAAACTCTTGGCTTTTTCAAGCTAGAATTCGCGTTTTAAAGCTTCTTGTATAAAAGACTAGCAAAAGCTTAAATTTATATAAGTTAAGGGGAAAGCTAGAGCGCAATATGCTCGATCGAGTCAAAATTTATTCTTATTCTTACCAACGGAAAATCAAAAACACTTACTCTATTTTTGAATTTTTTTTAATTTTGGCCTAAAAACACATATTTTTACTATTTTTGGTGGTAAAACGGGGTTACATGAAGACAAGGCAAATGCAAGTAAGATCAAATCGAAAGATACCCCCATACTAGAACTAAACATTGTCCTCAATGTTTAAAAGGGTCTCTACGTAGATCTAAAGCCGTTTATTAATTATGCTAATAGATAAATGTTAATCAATAAGATCTAGGATATCGGATTCCCATATATAAGCATGCTAAGGATTGAAGCTCGAGTAAACGATGGACAAAACCACGAGCACGAGAGTCTTCATAATCCGGGCAATCCTGGACATAAAACACAAACCACGAAACACGAGAAAGGAAGAGGCGAGCCTCCTCACGTCACACTTATTCAAAACTATTATACTAATATACTATTACTAGGGATAAGCATGGGTTTCCACCCATGAAGCGTTCGTTTTTGTGCGAGTCTCTAGCTTGACTCTCCCCATATCATCGTGATATTAGCGACGAAACCTGTGAAAAAGCAAATCTCCATCGAACTTTCATTTAAGATGTTTAGATAAACATTGAAGCACATGAGAGTTCTACTCCGATAAGATGCCACTGGATCTAGAGAAGAAAAATGAAAAGCGGATATGCCGGGGTCAAAGGTAGTATCTTCACTCCCGGAGGAGAGAAGAAGAGAAGAATCCATAGAATAAGTGAGATAAGGAAGGAAGATTCGGATTACATATGTGAGGGAAAGATAATGGCGATCCTCAAATGATAATCTCACATTTATCGGAGAAATAATTTTCTCATGAATCCCGGGGTCAAAAACTTTGACAATATTCTTCAAATCATCTTTATCAGGTTCATCTTCTAAGCTTCTTGGGCCACGATCTAAAAACACCTCGGGAGGGAGATTAAGAATAGTATCCTTAATAAGCAAACTCTCAAGATAGATTATGTCTCCCTCTGAGTCATGATAATCGTCCTCAAAATTTGTAGAAACATCATATTTTATTACTTTAAGTTCCTCAAAATTAAGTTCTTTCGAGGGAAAAAGAGATGATGGATCATCATTTAATAACTTTTTGAGTAGAACAACGTCTCCCTCCGGGTCAAAGTTGGCATCATCAATTCCTGGTGGAATTGAATCACTTGTAAGACAAGCCTCGATTTCTTCCAAAATGAAATCACCTCCCGGGTCAAAACACTCATCCTCATTAAGCTTGGAAAGAGGTGTGACTAGCAAATCCGGCTCATCAAGTTTAGAAACATAGGAGTCCTCACTCTCGATGTCCTCTAACACCCCATTAAAAAGAGGATTTACGTCACTAGAGATGTACTCGTCATCAAATTCAAAAAGAGGGTTTGAGTAAATTTTAAAATTTTCCTCCTGAACATCCTCCTTAGGAAGTGACTCGTCATCACTAGAGGTAAAATCATCATTATCATTGAAGAGAGGATTAGAGAAAGTCACAGAATAATCACAAAAAGGTAAATCACACTCTTTGTCACTGTCAGATGTATCCTCGAACTCACTTGGGATTGGGACAAGGTCCTCAACACTGAACTTTATGAATACAAGGTCCTCAACACTAGAAGTAATTTCATTCAAAGGATTGGTACTCTCCTCGTCATCATCGTCATCATCGTAAATAAAATTGAAATGTCACGAAGGCTCGGGAGTATAAGAACTAACATTAGCTGCCTGCTCTTGTTGCCGAAGCTCTTTCTCTTTATTCTCAATTTCAATACTCATTTTATTGAAATTAGCCTTAAGCTCGCCAATCTTAATTTCACATTCCCTTCTATAATGAATATCTATTCTCTCATTACAATAATCTTTAATCTGAATTTAATTACTTATACTTTGCATTTCCTCTAAATACTGCTGCTTTTGAACCTCCATATCTTGGATACTTATTTCTTGAGGAGGTGATTGATCAATGGGATACTGCGAGGGTCGGTCAAAATCGTAAGAATTCGAATCATAGCAAGGGTTACGCTCAGGGTAGTTTTGATGTCACGGTTGACATTGATAATCTTCATGAGGACCCCCACATTTTTCACAATTAAGATATTGTTGTGGAAAACTCGGTGAATTTTGTGGATAGTAATTATCGTAGCCCGGTTCATGCTCAAAGACAAGAAGTACCCATGGGGGACAATCATAACCTTAATGAGCGTCGTTCTCACATAATTCACACGAGTATGATTCGTACTAGGGTTATGGAGGGTGGCTGAAATGTTTGGAGGATCATTGAAAGAGTTCGGATTAGGAGCATCTATGGATGAATTTCAATCTCCTGAAGCGCAAAACAAACAAAATCCTCCTCTAAGATTATATCCACACCACTTGCAAGTACACTGTTGACAGCGTACACCATTTTCTAACGGATCTTCACACCAAAAACAATGAAATTGGTCGAACGAAGATGTTTGGGGCTGTGAAGGTGGGTAGGAAAAATCGGTAATACCGGCGTGACCTAAAAAACCTTTGAACACCTTTTAACGAAGTCGGATGAGGGAGGTTTTAGCTATAACATCAACTAATAGCTCTTGTCGACCTTAATCCCGACTTTGAAATCTTATGCCGAGGACAAATGCCCTCTTTTAAACCTGGATATGGCACTTCTCTAACTCTAACATCATACACCCCAATATAGAACTAAGTTGGTGCTTTGCACCATTTTTCATTTTGTCTAAATGGGAAAGGCAATGAAGAGAAATACTCCCCGAAGACCCGAGAAATCACCATGAAGACCCCATCGTTTCCGCTCGATCATAACGTGGAAAATGGCCTACAATGGCACCTTTGGAACGTGCCCGGAGCATTACATAAGCCGAAAGGCATACGTCGGTAGGCAAACGTCCCATAAGGGCAAGTGAAGGTGGTCTTCTCTTGGTCTTGCGGGTCAATGGGAATTTGAAAATATCTGGAAAATCCATCTAAAAAGCAATAGTATTCGTTCCCTGCTAAACGTTCTAGCATTTGATCCATGAAAGGCAACGGGAAATGATCTTTACGAGTAGCATCATTAAGCTTTCAGTAATCAATACAAACGCGCCATCCCGTAACTAACCTAGTTGGAATCAACTCATTATCTTTGTTTTCAACTACAGTCGTGCCACCCTTTTTAGGCACACAATGAACGAGACTCACCCACGGACTATTGGATATAGGGTAAATCAATCCGGCATTAAGGAGTTTGATAACTTCCTTTTTGATAACCTCATGAATTTTCAGATTCACCCTTCTTTGATGTTGAACTGTCGGTTTGAAATCATCCTCCATTAAGATCTTGTGAGTACAAAAACAAGGGTCTATGCCTGGTATGTGTTTAATTACACATACCTTTTACCTTTAAAAATGAGCTAAAATAACCAAAAACGGACTTAAAATGCCAAATATACGCTTGTTTTGCTAATTGTATTGTGCAGGAACGGATATTTAAGAAAAAGACGAAAAACAAAGCCAAAACGACAAAACCGGACTCGGAATGGAAAAGCAGAAAAAGACAAAGTCAAAATCCAAGCCCAAGCCAGAAAAAGTCAACAGAAAGTCAACCCAAGTCAACCCCGAAGCCAAAAGTCAAGAAATATAAGTTTAGGGACTAAAATTGTAAATCCCTAAACTTATATTTATAAGAGAAAAAAGAAGAAAAAGAAAAGAAGGGTGCAAACTGCCAATATGGCAAAGATATACTCCAAGGGGCAAAGCTGCCAACTCCCCTAACTTATAACTTACAAGGACGTGTGATGCAATCCCATTTATAACTCTTGGGGACTTAAACTGCCAAATCCCCAAACCTTTAACACACAAGGACCAACACTGCCAACACCACATACACCATGGAGGACCAATGTTGCCATTTCTACAAACCCACACCCTGTCACCATAAAACCCTTTTATAACACCCCTTTTTCCCGCCCAAGCACAAAACCCCATTTTTCCACTGTTCATCTCTCCCACCTTTACCCTGCAACTCTCGAAAAACACCAAGGATAAAAACCCTCAGCTCTCCCCACTAAACCCCTATCTTATTGGCAATCCCACAAATCAATCCAACGGTGGGAATAAGTTCAAGAAAGCACAAGGGACTTCAACGGCCAAGATTGAAGCTGTGAACCTCTCACAACACAAACACAAGAAGACTGGACATTTATAAAAGAGGAAGAAGACAGAGAAGTTAGTAGTTAGAGTTTTAGAGTTTAGTTAAATTTTTTTGTAATTTCTCTTTTTTAAAAATTTGCATTTAACTGTTTCATACGAATTAAAGGCTTCTTAAATTCTTCAAATAGTATGTAATCTCTGTTGCTCACAAATTGTGCTCAGTGCTTTGTATTTAAAAGCAATAAACCAGTTCAGTTGTGTTTTGTTTTCAAATTCTCATATTTTAAGCTGTTTTTTTTACAATAAGCTTGTGATAAGCTCATTATAGCTTATTATGTTTTCTTAAGTTCTCAAGTTGTCCAAATGTTATGAGAATCTTTTAAATACTGTTTTAGTCTATCAGTGTTAAAGAATTGTTTTCATATTGATTCAAGTTTGGAAGCTATTTGGAGTAATAAGCTCTTAAAAGCTTATTGAGCTTAAAGCTTCTTGGTTTAGAGGCAAGGTGCCAATAGGGTTTATGATTTAAGGTCACTCATTCAGAAAGAGTGACCTAGTTAAGAGACTCCAAATTCACTGGTTTTCTTTTCTATATTTCAATTTTTAACATTCATTTAGCTTATTTCTTTTAGCTTATTTCTTTGCTTTCCTTGTATTCAATTCTGTTTAAAATTTGCTTAGATAAGTTTAGAGTTTCAAATGCTTTAAGTAATGGTAGCTAGGATTCATTTAGTTTTCATAATTTTCAATTCTGTCATATTAAGTAGGAAATAGCTAGCTGAGAAAGTGCTTATTTTTGAAACATAAGCTAGGCATTTTAGAGTTAAAATAGCTTAAATAGGATAGTTTTAGACTGAGTAGATATAAGGATTTTACAGTTTTAGTGTTAAAATAGATTTTAAGTGTACTTAAGTTTGGATAGCTTTAGTAAAGTGGTGTTTGGGACAGACTGATTTTGACCTTTAAAGTCAACAAGAATTTGTTTAAACACTTTGCATAGTTGAGTTTAACAAATTTATGAAGTTCTACACAGGTTTTGAGAATTAGTTTGTAAAAATTCCAAGTTTTGAGCTTAATAAGTTTGTGCTAGCACCAGGGCAATTTAGAGTGTTTAGTTTTTTTTAGATTTAAGAGGTTTTAAGCATTCTAGTGCTCAATTTAGGATATAGTAGGCTTAGATACAAGTAGTGAGTTATTACATGAGATTTAAGTTTAGAATTTAGCTTGCAAGTAGTATTTGGTCAAATACATCAGCAACAACAGTTAACACTGTTGTTGCTCATTCATTTTCTAGTGGATTTTAAATGTTTAAAATTAGGAGTTAGAGATTGGAATTAAGAATTTTATTAGTACTCCATTAGATTTACAAAATTAATATTTTCATTTTAAGCTTTTAGATTAGCTTTTATGATCTTGCAAAAAGTGGTGATAGCAACAGTTTAGATAATTAGCTTATTCCTTTTAGATTCCTCTTTTCTAGTTATTTTTATCAAAATCCTTTTAGCTAGATGTACTCAATAATCATAGGAGAGTTTATTTGCAAAAAAATAGTTTCTAGGAATTAGAATTGAGCTTTTTAGCTTATTAGGATTTGCTTAAAAACAGTTTTAAGCTGAATCTTAGTCTTTTTAATAACAAATTTCTTGTGAATCTTGTTAACTTGTAGCTTATATCTTTTTAGAAATACTTAGTACACATCTTAAGCTTTTCATAGCAACTTTTGGATTTCAATTTCATTTGGTAATAAGCTAGATAAAAGCCAAAGTTTGAAAAAGTTAGGAAAAGCTTAGTTTCTGTTACTCAGAACAAAATGCTTATTTTCTAGCTTATCTAGTTGATAAAATTCAAAAGTGCTTTTGTTAAAGTTGTAGTATTTAAGCTCAAGTTCAACTTTGTAGTTTTAAGTTTTAGCTTATTCTCACTTTTTAGATAAGCTAATAATAAGCAAATCGTAGGGTTTGTTTGGTACATTTGCAATAGTTAGAGGTTACCCGTTTTCACTAGAGTATAAAATTCAGTTAGTTACCCCGCCTACCCTTTACTTTCTATTGTTTCATTTTCTACCCTGTGTTTTTAGGTATAATAAAATAGATTTAATATTTTTGATATTAGTTTTAATAAAATTAGGGTTAGGATTTTAATTGGCAAAATTAGGGTTCAATTGGTTTATAAAATTTGGGCATTTTTATACTATTGATTTTCTGCACCTTTTTAGTAGATAAAAACCATTTTTCTTTATTTTTCCAGTTAAATTTGTATTTTCTAGGAATTAAAATAGATTTTTAGTAATTTCTTTTTCTTAAAAAATTCATAGAAAATAGAAAAATGTTTGGAAAAATATAATTCTTTTTGTAATAATTTTCTTTTTCAGTCTAGTATTTTTGAAAAATAAAAATAAAATTTTAGTTTTAATTTTTAGAAAAAGTTTATTTTTAGTAATTCATTTTTCTTTAAAAATTCATAAAAAATTCAAAAATAGTTAAAAAATTCTAATTCTTTTTCCTAAAATTTTCTTTTTAAATTTGTGATTTTTAGGTATAAAATTTGTTAAAAGTAGTGCTTTAGATTTTAAATTTCAGTTTTAGCTCACGTTTTTAATTTTCGTGTATTAAAATTTCGTGCTAGTTAATTGTTTTTAGTTTGTGCTATTATATTCGTAGTATAATTCAAAATTCAAAAATCCTTTATACATTCTTGACTCGAATCCGAATTATTCCCGAATCTCAATTCACGACTTCGTTGGGATACGACCCGAGAAGAAAATACTTCCCGGTTAAAAATATACATATTGTGTTTTCTTTAGTGAGATTTTATCCTTTTATTTCTCTTGTTTGAGGAGTAATTTGGAAAGAATTTTCACGGGATTAATACTATATATATATAAATTTGACTAGTGCTCTCACACGATACCAAATTTTGGCGCCGCTGCCGGGGAAGACGTGAACGATTTTTGAGGGCATTCGTTGAAGTAAAGTCGAGAAGATCCTTTCCACCGGGAAAGTTACATTCTTGTTATATAATTAAAAACATAAAAAAAAATTTTAAAAAAAAATCAACAATAATATAATACTCTTAATAGAGTATTATCATAATATTATCGCAACAAAAGATCAAAACACTCCCATTTTTTACATTCGCTAGATACGGCTTACCTCTAGTTGGCTATTTCATTAAAGAGAGTAGGCAGGTCGGGTCTTCGGATCGCCTCAAGGGACAAAGGGTTATTCTAAAAGAGCCGCGCTCTTTCCCTTTTCTCCGCTCTTCTTTGTGAGTTAGTTGGTTAGAGAGCTACCGTGACGTGAGTAGATCTTTTGGTTGAGTTCTTTCTCGATTATTTTTCCATTCTTAGAATTTTAGGCCTTTAATAAATAAAAATTATAAAAAAATTAAAAAAATCATGAAATCCAAAAATATTCTTCGTTATCCTCTTATTCTAATAATTCTTCTTCTCAACCTCTCTATATTTTGATTCTTTATTATGTCGACATACGGGTTTTATCTTTGTTTTCAATGCGGAAGGACAAATGAATTCCCGCATTGCCCGTGTTCGACTTGTGCGAGGTGTGGTTCAAACCTTGTTAATGGAGATTGCTTCAATTGTAGTACTAATTCAAGTGCTAACAATTATTCTCCTAATCTTTATACCACACCTCCACACTTTTCGGATTATTCTTGTCATAATGGTGTGAGTAATACACCATATGATTCACAAACTCTTCCACAACATGATTAGGGTTAGAGTTAGAGTTTAGAATAAGCATTTTAGAAGTATCTATTAGCTATATATAATTCATCCGCTCCTTAATATTCGTTTTTAAGCTTTTAGATTAGCTTTCTATGAACTTGCAAAAGTGGTGATAGCAACAGTTTAGATAATTAGCTTATTCCTTTTAGATTCCTCTTTTCTAGTTATTTTTATCAAAATCCTTTTAGCTAGATGTACTCAATAATCATAGGAGAGTTTATTTGCAAAAAAATTAGTTTCTAGGAATTAGAATTGAGCTTTTTAGCTTATTAGGATTTGCTTAAAAACAGTTTTAAGCTGAATCTTAGTCTTTTCAATAACAAATTTCTTGTTAATCTTGTTAACCCTCAGCTTATTTCTTTTTAGAAATCCCTAGTATACATCTTAAGTTTCATATAGCTTCTTTTGGTTTTCATTTTCATTAAGAAATAAGCAAGTAATAAGCCAAAAACTAGAAAAGATAGCAAATCCTTAGTTTCTGTGACACAGTTTGAAATGCTTATTTTCTAGCTTATCTAGTTGATAAAAGTCAAAAGTGCTTTTATTAAAGTTGAAGAGTATAAGCCCAAGTTTAACTTTGTAGTTTTAAGTTTTAGCTTATTTTCATTTTTTAGATAAGCCAAAAATAAGCATAATCGTAGGGTTTGTTTTGAACATTTTCAATAGTTAGAGGTTGCCCGTTTTCATTGTAGTGTAAAATTTAGACAGTTACCCCGCCTACCCTTTACTTTCTTTATTTTCACTTTCTACCCTGTCTTTTTAGGAATAATAAAATAGATTTAATATTTTTAATTTAGGTTTAATAAAATTAGGGTTAGGTTTTTAATTAGTAAAATTAGGGTTCAATTGGTTTATAAAATTTGGGCATTTTTTATACCTTTGTTTTAATGCACTTTTTAAGTAGTTAAAAACTATTTTTTCTAATTTTTCCAGTTTAAATTGGTTGTATTTTCTAGAAATTAAAATAGATTTTAAGTAATTTCTTTTTCTTAAAAAATTCATAGAAAATAGAAAAATAGTTGAAAATTTCTAATTCTTTTTGTGAAAATTTTCTTTTTCATTGTAGTATTTTTGAAAAATAAAAACAGAATTTTAGTGTTAATTTTTAGAAAAAGTTTATTTTTAGTAATTCATTTTTCTTTAAAAAATTCATAAAAATTCAAAAAATAGTTAAAAAATTCTAATTCTTTTTCCTAAAATTTTCTTTTTAAATTTGTGATTTTTAGGTATAAAATTTGTTAAAAATAGTGCCTTAGATTTTAAATTTCAGTTTTAGCTCACGTTTTTAATTTTTGTGCATTAAAATTTCATGCTAGTTAATTGTTTTTAGTTTGAGCTATTATAATTCGTAGTGTAATTCAAAACTCAAAAATCCTTTATTCATTCTTGACTCGAATCCGAATTATTCCCAAATCTCAATTCACGATTTCGTTGGGATACGACCCGAGAAGAAAATACTTCCCGGTTAAAAATATACGTATTGTGTTTTCTTTAGTGAGATTTTACCTTTTATTTCTCTTGTTTGAGAAGTAATTGGGAAGAATTGTCACGGGATTTATACTATACCTATATAAATTTGACTAGTGCTTATACATGCATACCAAACATTAACATGCAAGGATCATTTAAGGAAGCAAACACTAACAAAGAAAAATTTAAGGAATATGAGACAGTAGAGCAATGTTTAAACTTTAAACCCTGTAGAAAAAAGAGCACATTGGTATGAAGCACTATCACAGGAAAAGGAAGGTTTGCGTAAGTATTGGGCCTCGTGTGATCCAAATAATGACATATGTGATGGAGGAGGCTTACCCAATGACATAGAAAGACTTTATTGGGAGAGCACAAATGATAATAAACGAGTGGATTTAGAATGAGAGGAATTAAGCTTCAATAACTAGGTAAGAATAAAATTCCGTAAAGTTTGTAAAATGACAAGAGATAAAATCCTTGAAGATTATTGGAGGAAAGTATTTAACGAGGCTGAGCTAGAGAATGAGAAGAAGGAGGATCCCAAGGAATACGAGGAGAGCAAAACTAACGCAATATTAAAAATTATTCTAGAAAAGGCAGATGAAACTTGGTGTGGTAGTACAAGTGATGACAAAAACGACTTGGGAGGAATAATTAATCAATTAAAACCAAATCTTTACGACAAATCCAATGACCCTGACAACGAAAACCATCAGGAAAGAAAATACAAATTGTTTGGAATAATTTATAAAGAACCACCACCAATCTTATTTGAAAAGATCGAAGTTACTAGATACAATATTGGCCCATGCAAAACCTACACAAAAACAAAAATTTTAGGGATCGACGAAATACCCTGAACTAGCACCAATGTTGCCAACGTCCGTGATGTTTTAATGGATGAGTTAGAAGCAAATGGGGGTACCCAAGGAGCAACGTAGACCGAGCATGAGTCTAACTTAAAGACTCGTTAATAAACAAAAGTGCTTGTCGGGAGACAACCCGTCTTTTTATCAATAAACTTATTTTCCCACATTTTAGTTGGTTTGTATATTTCTTACTTTATTTTGAAAGTTCTTTCAGCAAAGAAGTCGAATTTGAAGTCATCTCGACTCATAATCATATGGTTTAAATACTACTACATGTAGAAATTACGACGTAACCATATATGTCACGTCGTAATCAATAACGCTACGAGGTAATCTCTTCCTTTATTATGCCGTAACAAGTTTTATAAAACCATATAATTACGCTGTAACTATTAAGGTTACGCCGTAATCTCTTTCTGAAAATCCTTCAAAAATAAGTTTGAATTAACTACAAAACCATGTATATTTTAAATGAACTTTGTAGGTGTGTTCTCTGGAAACCCTCACAAGACTTCACTCGTCCACTTGGGCCACCAAGTGGTTTAAAAGGCTTGTTGCATTCGCTAAATGCAATCGTGATTCCTATGAAAGTGAGTTAGTTTTCTTGTACATTTTTTGTAAAGCATTTAATGCATTTAGGTTTGTTTAGTGATTTAAGGAGAAACGAGGTTGCTTGAGAGGCGCTTAATGGGAATTCATCCCATGTCACCATCATGTGAAGCTTAGAGCAATACTTAGGGGAGTTTCTTGTTCTAATTATACTCTTATTTTTTATTCTTTATTTCCTTTATTGTACAATAGGGACATTGTACAAACCAAGTAGGGGGATGGGAGTAGAATTACCACTTTGTCCTATATTTGCTTTTGGTTTTCTAGTTTTCTTCGAAAAATGTTGCCAATTTTAAAATTTTGACATGTTTTTCTTACTGAACTAGACTAAATCTTTGCCGAATGCACATTTACCCTTTATTTATATTGGTGAGGTTAAGCCTAATGATTCCATTTTCATCCATATTACAAAAATCCATCAAAAATATGAGTGTGCCAGTAGTATTGCAGACTTTAGAACTTGGCTTGTACATAATTTCGAGACCTAATTGATTAGCAAGAATAAATGGTTCGAGAATGCAACATTTAGGAATTTACCCAAATAGCTCATATGTGTAAAAATTATGTGTGTGTTTATCGACTTGTTACATTGACTTGTCGACCTCCCATGATAAAACCCTTTGTTGCACACATTATTAGTGCAAGATACCCATAGATCACCCCGTTTATCCAATCTCTTGTTTCAACCCAATATCATATGGTTCGTTACACCATATTGCCTTAACCAACCCATGTAGTCTATATTTTTCTTTGTGTTGAAGTTTCTGGCTACTTAAGTCCATGGTACCAGGAAATGGTTTCAAAGATTTTGGCACTTTCGTTGAAGACATATCATTATGATCATTGAAGACCCCCAGTATTATCACTTTCGATATTGTTCATCTTAAATGGGGGGATGTATTATGTATTTATGACAAGAGTATTGTGAAAAAAATGTGTATGAACAGACTCCTTGTGTATTGTAAATGTTGGTTACGTGTTATAAAACCAACAAGTGATAAAGATGGTGCAACTATAAGCCATCTGTTGATTTTGAAGATAAGGCTAATATGTTCCGCAGGATCTCATTGTTACATCCAAAGCTAGCCCATTATTGAGATATGATCAGGTTTTCGCGCTTGTACACTTGGACTATAGATGAACAGTAGCCGGTTATGACCACCTTAGATTATTTTAGACTATTTGTTTTGTGTCTTTATTTAACACCAATTAAATGTGTTCTCATGCCTAATCCCTAATCTTTGGTATTACTCGAATGGGGAAATTGAATGCAATCATGTATGTCTATTCCATCGTTATGGATGTGTATATATGATTTGTCGCCCTTGTTGGTGTAACGCTTTTGGTAAAGGATTAGAAGATCCATACCCTATATCATTCTCCATCCTAACCCTTGGTTTTACTCGAATGCGAGAATTGAATGCAATCGTGTATGTCTATTCCATCGTTATGGATGTGTATATATGGTTTGTCGCCCTTGTTAGTGTAACGCTTTTGGTGAATATTGCAGGATGATTCACCCAGTTTAAACCAGCATGTGTTATCCTTGTTGCCTTTGAAAGCCATTTAGACCCTAACTCTAGTTGGTGGAGATTTGTGTACTTTCCAAGCTTATGATAGAATACATGCTATGACTGTGCTACTGAGCAATCACCCCGAAAATGAAACACTTGAACTAGTTTGAGATTTGAGTGACTTTTGATCCCCTTTTCGTGAGGTGTTCGGCTTTGATGTTTTTTAGCATAAGTAAATTATGAATTTATTTCTTTGAGTTAAATTGGGGAAATCTCTTTATAAATTATTCTAACAGTTCTACTTGAGGGCAAGTAGAAGTCAAGTGGGGGGATATTTAATAACATTAAATATTTAATACTTTTTGGTATCAAATTCCCTATCAAAATGCTTGTAACTATCTCATAAATGCCTGAAAATTGTACTTAATCACTTATTTATTGTTTTCAGGAAGAAATCGAGCATTTGTGCCAGAAACATGGGCTTTGGACACACAAAACGAGCAAATATGGATTTTTAAGACGTTTTACGGCGTAACCATACCGCAAAGGTTACGCCGTAACATAATTAAGGCAAGAATGGTCATCACAAAGGTTACGGCGTAATAACTTGCAAAGTTTACGCCGTAACACATCTCATTATGGAATGATGAGTCATCCGAGTCAGCTTTACGGCGTAACAAGGACATTGAAGTTACGCCGTAACATAAATTTTGCCTACGATAAGGAAGCCCACATCAGCAATGATTACGGCGTAACCACACACAAAAGGTTACGCCGTAACAAGTTCAAAAAGTATAAATATAACCCTCATTCTGCATAATTCATCATCAACCCTTCTACCACAACATCTAGGGGCGAACCAAGCTTCCATAGGTCGAAGAAATCCATCTAAAGTCCAAGGGAGAAATCACTTACTTACTTTTGTATTTGATCATTCATAAACAATTCCTGTAAGAATTATGAGCTTTTAATCAATGAATCACTCCATTAATTCTTACTGTTCTGTTACCATGAGTGGCTAAGCACTTCTAGTGCTGGCCTAGTTATGTAATTACTAATGTTATGTTCAATGTTTTCTGTTTGGTTGTCATTTTATTAGATATCTTTATATCTTGTCATAGATCCCTGCGTTTTGGAAATATTGAAAGGCAGTTTTGATCCGATTAGTCCTTTTATTAGGCAAACTGCTGAACTTAGGATTACAAATGTACTAGGATAAGTTAGAATCTATCCTAGTGTAGGAATCGATCAGATCACTGCCTTAATTACCCTAAATACTTAAAAAGTTCAGGAACTCTTTCATAGAGAGTTAATAATCTATTTAGGTTATAGACAAGTCTTTTGAATGGTTGGTACTTAATAGATACAACCAGGATACCTTAACATCAAGACTTTCGAGCAATTGGGATCTATGGAAGTATAGGATAGACCTCGAACGTCAATTCGGATATGTCAGTATTAGAACACTAATAAAACAATACTTAGACCTTGTACTAGGAAACATGTCATATACAGTAGTAATGAAGTAACTAAGTTAGCACGCTTTTCTCCCTATAGTCTTCTTCTCAATTTACTTTTTCGCATTTACTTCCTGTCTTAATTCTCAAAATTATTCAAAACCATTTTCAAACCTGTGACATTTCAAATTATAACTAATCTAAACTTAGCTTTTTGGGACAACCTCGGATTTACCAATCTTACAGTACAAACGATCGGGTTTTCTGCCCGTTAGTGCGTGTAGACATTGGTGAACGAGTTTTAATAAATTTAAAGCTTGTTAAATTATTTCTTTGAAAGAAAATACGCATCAGTTTGATTAAACAAGAAGCTTTTGCGTAGTAATTGGTGAAATTGTGAAACTATCGCGAATCAATTTTGTTAAATAAGGATTAGTCTTGACTCTTGAATTGATTGGTCGTGCTTAATGCTTGTTATTATCTCTATATGATATTGACGAGGGTTATATGTTTTAAAAACAATAGGTTGGATTACTCGTTTAATTTATATAATCAAGTGTTAAGAATAGTTGTCGTATGTTAAGCAAACTAGTGGCCAAGCTATTCCAAACAAGTGTATGCTTTTTATTATCTGAATTCATATCATCATCATTATTTGCTTGCTTAAATTTCATATTATTACAAAAACTAGTATTCAAAACTTAATATTAAAAACCAACAAAACACCTATTTGAGACTGTCATCTTACAGCCTCTCAAACTGTAAAATATTTTTATTCTTTCAGTGTGTATTGCAACAATGCTCTCAGCCGAGCACGTATAGTCAGCACTGTCACCATCTATGATAAAATCCTACCACGACTAGGATTGAGTGTCATCTTAATCAAACTAGCATTAGTGTATACATACAACACTATGCTTTTTAAAATCCGTAAATGATGAACATTTCTTTGATAATGTTTGGCGCCCTCCTAAACTCTGAGTTCGTTAGCTATGATAATTGCGCCAAAATTGTCGCTTTATATATCCATATGATCTTCATTACTAGGGACAACTCTAAGCCCAGTAATGATTTTCCTAATCCAAACAGGTTCCATTAGAATGTTTGTCTTAACAGTCATCTAATGACTTTCACTTAGATATTGTTGTTGTTAGTTCATCTTGCACTCATGTAAGTGTTACAACTAGCCTCATACACAATATGATGTACATGATGAATCTCTCAATTAAAGTTAAGGTTTCGATTCATGCTCAATCTCATAAAGTGAGATATATTTAGAAGGGTATATCTAAAGTCTTCACGTGTAGGAAAAAGACCCTTTTTTGTTATATTGAAGCACTTTTTCATTCTTTTTTTCTTTATCTTTTTCACTAGTGTTTTTGTAGGGTTTTCATACGTTATTGTACGTTTTTCATCCGTTTTCATACGTTTTTGTACCTATTTATACGTTTTCGTCCGTTTTGTCCCTTCTTTTTACGTTTTTTTACGTTTTCGTACGCTTTCTTAAGTTTTTGTACGCTTTTGTACGCTCTTTATCTGTTTTCATTCGTTTTTGTATGTTTTTATACATTTTGTACGTTTTTGTACATTTTTTACGTTTTTCTACATTTGCGTACGTTTTTATACTTTTTTTTAGTTTTATGTACGTTTTAATACTTCTTTTACGTTTTATACGTTTGTGTATGTTTTTTTACGTTTTTATGCGTTTTTTGTAAGGATGAAAACATACAATCACATCAAAGAACGTATAAAAACAAACAAAACCGTATAAAAACGAATGAAAACGGATAAAAACGTAGGAACACGTAAAAAACAGAAAAAAACGTACGAAGACGTAAAAAAAAGGACAAAAACGTAAGAAAACAGACGAAAACGTAAGTAAACGTAAGAAAACGTGAGAAAACTTTAGAAAACATACGAAAACGTACTAATACATAAGAAAACATATGAAAACAAACGAAAACGTACGAAAAAGTAAGAAAATGGACAAAAGCGTACGAAAACGAAAGAAAATGTAAGAAAACAGACAAAAACGTACAAAATCGGACGAGAACGTACGAAAACAGACGAAAACAAACTAAAACGTACAAAAGAGACAAAAACGTAGAAAAACGGATGTAAACGCACAAAAACGGATAAAGACGTTTGAAAACGTATAAACCCAATAAAAGTGTGAATTATTTTGTAGAAAGAAGTGGAAATAAGAGGTTTTAAGTGTGTGAATTATTGAAATGGAAAGAAGTGTTTCTACCCTCTTATGTGTGCAAAAAAACGAACGTACTTATATTCTAACCTCCTCCCTTTCGCATACAAAAGAGGCAAGAAAAGTTTTTTTTGAAAAACAAACGAAACCTTAGTCTTGTTCATGAGCTTTGTTCATAATATTTGAAATTTTGTTTAGTTAAAAAATGATCACGTTGCTCATCAGTTTTATTTTTGAATAATTTTTTACTTTTTTGTTATCACAACGTTTATTAGTTAAAAAAAATCATAATGTTCATTAGTTAAGAGTGATAGTAGCAAAAAAGAATCAGACAAAAATAAACGGCGACACTTGTCCCCGGTGACTTTTCATACTTTGCCCACTTTACATATCTCTCCTGTGTTACACAATCAACATATTTAAACAATACGGTAGTATGGTACAGTTTGATATGATATGCTTAAAATGTCCTTAACGCTCATGGTTAGAATATGTGAGTTTAGTATAATTGAACAGTGAACATCTGGTCAGGGTTAAAATGGAAGTATGGAACAAGTCAAGGTTAAAAAGGCCCAAACTCGATACCAACATAAATTTAGGGTTAAAATGGTGTACTTTAAGACCAGTCACACCTGGTTTATTATGGGCCTGATTAAGCCCACTAGTTACAGGTTTATCATTTATACTTGGAAGTTTCTGATCATTTTAGGCTCGGCAATTAGGCCATCTGCCATCATGAATAGTTTCAAAACCGAACTATATTTCGCTTTTCTCCATTTGCAATACTAGTAATTTATCTTTACCTGTATGTCAGTTTAGTTTTGTGATAAAACTGGCAATACTTGACATCTAATATTTTTAAACAAATTTTGAATAATTTTAGTATCGTAATTCATTGACAATGTCGCAACCTGACACCCTCACTTGTTCTAGGATATCTATACGTTTCAACTTGGACCGATCCTCATTACCCACCAGCATTTTTCTATGTCACCATAGCCGGATCATGTTACGCTTTTGCATCTTTAGTATGCTGCGTTAACAATAAGAAAAACGCGTTCTCACGAAAAATACAAAATGAATTATGAGTTGGAAAGTGTCCCGTACAGAAGATAGCAAGTATTATGAATAGCACTTTCCCAATGTTTCCCGGAGTGGAATCGTGAAGTGCACAATAATGGAAGCTCTTTTTAGTCATGACCACACAAGGTCAACACAATCTTTAACCAATAGTCAAATGAAACCTTTTCTTTTAAGCTATCAAGTTAATTCACATATATTTATACATAGGCATAACATGTTCTTTAAGCCAGTAAGATAACCCAACTGAGACATTTTTGGAACATTGAAAAATAAAAAAAACCCATTTCTCAATATAATTGTAGTTATTGAAATCTTTCGAGGACATACGAAAGAATAAGGTCAATTCTAAGGCTTGCAGACAATCAAAAAACAAGTATGATCACATTTTTTTTACTCAAATAACGTACGTCACCTGTACTGTGTTGTTTGTAGTTTATTTAACAAAAAGTACGCAACACAACCAAGTATAAGTAGCGCACAAATGTATGCAGTTATGCAGCATTGCACTGCATAACAATGACCGAAAAAGTATGATATTCAAAACACAGACCTAAAACAACTTTGTTTTGAATCTATACAGGGTACTAATGTAACCTGGTTCATTATATTTTACTCTATGGAGTTAAATTTTGCGAAAATTACCAAACCGAACATATTTTGAAACTCTTTTCACGCAGAGGACAAGTTTATGGGAATTACCAAATCGGACAAACATGTCGCTCAATAATTCGAGTGATATTTAAAAAGTCGAGCGACATTACACGTGTCGGCTGGGTATCAATTTAAAAAAAACAAAAACCAGTTACCCTAGTTAACGTGGACTTTTTGTTTTCGTTTTCCTTTTATTTTTATTCTGCCACAAGTCACTATTATCATAATGGAGTATAATGAGTTAATAAATGTGAGTACATAGTAATTTATGGGCTTTTACCCACAAAAAAAATAAATAAACCCTCTTTTTTTTGTATTTTTGACAAAAAAAAAAATAAACCACACCCTCACCCAACTCACTAAAAATTCTTTTTTTTATAAAATTTTTTAAACTTTTTATAAAATTTCTTTTTTATATACTTCGAAATTAAAAAAATTTATAAAAGTTTTTATACTTCGAAAATTTTTTATAAAATTTTATAAACTTCGAAAAATTTTATACTTCAAAATAACAAATGTATACTTCTTTTTTTTAAATACATCGAAATAAAAAAAAAATTTCCGAAGTAATACATTATTTTTTTCGAAGTATAAATTTTTATTTATTCCGAAGTATAAAATTTAGATTGTCAAAATATAAAAAAATTTAAAAAAAAATACCGAAGATATTTATACTTCGAAAAAAAATAAACTTCGAAGCAAAAAACTATATAAAAATTTTTTCTCGAAGTAGAAATCTTTTATTTGTTTCATAATATTTTTTAAAATATTCCTTTTTTCGAATATTTCTTTAAATATTTTTTTATATATATTATTCAAAAAAATTACACATAATCACCATGTACAAAGATTACTCATCAACCAGCTATTGGCAAAAAAGTCACAGGTAAAATAAAGATTAACCGTAAAAAGAAAAAAGGGTAAACAAGTATCAGGTAAAAAAGCTGACGTGGCATACTGTGTAATGAACCATTTAAAAATTGGTAGAGCATAATGAGTTAAACAGGCCGGTACATGGAGTATTTATGGCTTTTACCCTAATCAAAATAAAGAAAGATAGCTAATGTTCAAAGTTTATACAAGTCAAATGCCACACAAGTTGTACTTTAAAATATATGCCATGACAACATATTCATTCAGCTTCATTTTAGGATCATTATAGTTATGTGTTGGCTGACTATCAAAGCCACCCGATATCCCTGTTATACATGAATGAAAATTATTAAAAATCTGTTCTAACGCCTTGCTGGATAATAATGGAACGACACCATCTTATTCATGGACCTACAATAGGAGTTCATGACAAATTGTACAATAAGTGATACTTAGGGTTGTCATTTGAATTTTGTAATTATTGATGGATTATGCTTCTATAAAAGTTCACTTCGACAATTTGAGGATGACTGATTGGTGGTTTTAAACTAAACCTTTTATATATATAATATATAATAAAATATATATAATAAGTATAATCTAAAAATAATCAATGAAACCGAAAAGTAGTATAGAATATTCCCGGGTCGTTTATCCTCAACGAGGCTGTGCTTGAGAATCGATACAGTCGGAAAATTGAAGTTTGAATGAGATTAATGATTTGGGAGTTTAGAAAGCTAAATTAATCAATAATAAGCTAAAACGATTGAGAAAAACCTAAAAATTATGAAATTAAACTGAAAAACAAGAGCAGGAATCCCGAACAAGGGGTCAAAAACCTAAAATCTTAAAAATTAACCCTACAAAGAAATTTTTACTTCTAATCTACTCTAGGTGACTAATAATGAAGAATGAAAAAGACTAGACCGAAAACGGAGTTAAAACGAGCTTTAAAATGAAAAAACAAAAACGGGGCTAAATCCCGTTCTTTAAAAAGTGAGATTTTGCAAAAACGACCCTACTAAAGATTTTCTATTTTTCCTAAGTGAAAACTGATAAAAGAAAATTTTCTAAAAAAGAAAAATATTTTTTTGACTTTTTATTTATTTTTTATGAATTAAAAACAGTTTGAAAGAAAATAAAAGATAAAAATTAGTAAATGAACAATAAAAATTACTTACAGAAAAATAGATTAAGCTACGACTACCCTAGGAAAAATACCAACTTGAACCCACGGCTTATAAATAAGCCAGGAATAAGCCCACAAGGGCTGAAAGGCTTAATGGCAAAATGTGGTTAAATTAATAACCACTTGGGCTTCTAACGAAGAAGTCCCAAGGGCACAGCGGTAGGAGTGTTTGTGAGAAAGGTTGATGAGGGTTGAGACTCGGGTTCGAGTCATGCTCACCTGGGTTTCCTCTTATCCCTTTTTTTTAGAAAAACTTTGAAAAGCAAAAATGTTAATAAGCCCTTGCTTATCAACCTTTGTAAAAACACTTTTTGAAAATCTAAAGAAATAAGCTGTTAGACAGCTTAATATGACAAAACACTTAAACTTTTTATAAAACTTAACACTTACTACTATTTTGAACAAAAAGTTAATAAGCTAAGC
Organism: Tanacetum coccineum; assembly: GCA_026074375.1. Lineage (NCBI taxonomy): Eukaryota > Viridiplantae > Streptophyta > Magnoliopsida > Asterales > Asteraceae > Tanacetum > Tanacetum coccineum. The sequence goes on along the minus strand of BQNB010077466.1, from coordinate 7,129 downwards.
TTAAAACTTAAAAAGCTAAATTAAAATATTGAAAAGCACTTAAAAACTAAATCTAAGACAGAAATAAGCTTGATAAATAAGCAGAAAATTGCAAGTAAAAACAGACAGTATGCTAATAATGGACAACAGGCTTAAATGGCTTTTCTTTTTTTTACTTTTTAAGATGAATAAGCAAATGACAAAGCAATAAGCAAAAACAGGCTTATATCTACACTAAATAAGCAATAACAAGCAAATAAAAAGCATAAAATGCTTGAAAAGACTAAGGTCACTTATTCAAATAAGCAAAATAAGGAGGTGTCAAAAGACTTCTAGCACCAGGGTAACTTTAGCAAAAAAAAAGAAGGCTTTATAACCGTCTAAAAATAAAGCTTGTCAAATAAGCGCAAAATCACAAACCAATTAGAAAATAGATCAAACCAGCTTGTAATAAGTCTTTTCAAAGAATTCATAGTTAACTGTACATTTACCTGCAGATTTGTTGGATTTCAAAAAATGGCTTTTTAAACTTAAGGAAAACTTGTAATTTTTATTTTCTTGACCGATATTGTTGTAAAAGCAAGAGAAACAAAAACACATTAGAGAAAACCACTTTTGAAACTAAGAATGACTCAAAAAACATGAAAAGAAGCTTGAGACACAAGAAGTTTAATCAAATGAGCTTATGAAAAGGTTTTGACTAGAAAAAGACACTAAGGCTGATAGAAATAAACTTGAAACCAAAAAATAAGTTAAAATTTTGGAGAACAGACTGACACAAGTATGAAAAAGCTAGCCAAAGTTGGCTATGTGACTCAACCCATTGCACACCCCATTTTGACCCGTTTTCATTACTATCCCAAACACCCCTTTAAGATTTTAAAACTAATTTTTACCACTCATTCCTAAAGATTCTAAAGAAATGTTTTTGAAAAACAGAAATTAAACACTAATATTTAGCAATTATAAGCACAAATTACAAAGCTATAAGCACAAAAATAAGCTAAACAGATAAGCACTATATTAAGCTATTTAAGACAGCAGAAATAAGCTATCTAAGGCAGTTTTATCACTTAACTCAAACAAAATCCAAATAAGCAAAAACTAAACACAAGTAGCATAAATAAGCATTAAACAAGTAAAATAAGCAATAATAAGCTAAAATAAGCTGTTCTACAGTAACATGCAAGAAAAATTTAAAGAGGAATGTACCTTGACTCCTTGCTCAAAACAGGAGTAACAAAACCTAAATAAGCTCTAAAACCTGCCCAAGCTTATAAATAAGCTTTGCTACAAACCCAATGAGTCATCCTTGTCTGCTCATTCATCCAATAAGCCTACAATTCAGCACCTCTTTTTTTTTGGTCTTTTAAATTTTTGTATAAAAGTTAAACAGGTTAAAATTGCTTATATTGAGAGCTTAAAATGTGAGCTTAAAAGTAACATAAGAAAGACAATAATTCCAAGTTTAACTAAAATACTTCAAAATTTCATTAAAGCTAAAAACAGTTTACAATATTTAGAAATTAAAAGACAATGATTTAAAAACAACTAGGTTAACACTAAAACTGATATTAAAAACTAAGATGCCAAAATGGCTTACAAAGGAGCTTATTTATACTAGGCTAAGAAGCTTCTAGGTTCTTTTTCTCTTGGCCTCCTCTTCCTGTGTTTCTTTGTAGAGAGAAAACACCAATTGTTTTTGTTGTGTGAGGTGAACACAAAGCCAATCTGAACCCTTCATTTTTCTTGTTGCCAAAGGTGAATCATCTTAGCCGTATGATTTCTTGAGCCAATGAGAGTTTGGAGGATTGCCAGCATGTACAAAGACCATGTGGGTGTGGGGTTTTGTTATTGTGATGGTTTTGGACGTTTGGGGAAGGTGATCGAGGTGTGTGATGGTGACAGGGGTGGGGTTTGGTGTTGGCGGGAAATGGGGTTGGGAGATGTACAGTGTTTTAAACACAGGGTGGAAGTTTGTTGGTTTGTCACAAATGGCCCTTCAAGGATATAGGTGGTATTACAAATTCAGTCCATGTGGTGTTAAAAGTTTTGGGGTTTGCCATGTTTAGTCCCTTATTGTTATAAGGGTCTTTGCATCACACGTCCTTGTGGGGTATAAGTTTAATCAGTTGGCAGGATTAACCCTTGTGGTATATCTTTAGTGAATTGGCAGTTTGGGTCCCTCACAAGTGTTTTCTTCATTTATGGCTTCGGGTTTGACTTTTGGATTTGTCGGGGTTGACTTTGGTTGACTTGGGCTTTGTCTTGACTTTGTCTTTACCATGCTTTTCCATTCCGTGCCCGGTTTTGTCGTTTTGGCTTCGTTTTTCGTCCTTTTCTTAGATATCCGTTCCTGCACAACACAATTAGCAAAACAAGCATATTTTTGGCATTTTAAGTCCGTTTTTAGTTATTTTAGCTTGTTTTTAAAGGTAAAAGGTATGTGTAATTAAACACATACCATAGCCAAACCACTATAAATCTTGGTGTCTTGGTTTGATTGTTCCTTCTCTCATCTCTTTATATTCTTGTGATTTTTATTTTCCATTAGTTTAGATATTTACTTGATTGATTATTATTGTTGGTTGGTTAAACATACTACTCGAATCTAAGTATTTCAAAAGCAAAGATTTAAAACAAAAATGAACCTATAAACTATTTAACCCCCCCCCCTTCTAGTTTCCACATAATACACCCTCGGTTAGCTCTGATGCCAATTGTTAACAATAAGAGATCACTAACTAGATATGATCCGGAGGTCGGGGGGATGAAACAAATAAGTTGCCATATTTATTAGATTGAGAGAAAAAAGGAAAGATGTGTATGTGATAGAAGAGAGAAACACACACACACACACCTTATGAGAAATTACAATAATGAATCCTCACCCCTCCATAGAAGTATAGAGGGGGTATTTATAGTCCAAACATAACTAAACTATACTATAATGTCCAATCTAATCCCTGCGTGTTTGGCTATTTATGAACTAATGTAATTCCGTATTAGTCAACATATTTTAAGGCTAACACACTTCCTTCTGGGCGGAGAAAACCTTACACAACATCGCTTACACTTTATCCGGTACAAAGCTAAATACCGAGTTATAATAAAGGTAGAACCAACCCGTCGTCGCTTACACTTTATCTGGTACAAAGCTAAATACCAAGTCCTTCTTTGGGTACAACAAAACCGGTTATGTTTTGTGGCCCAACATAACAAACCTTGTGTTTTATGGTACAAACACATAAACCATCTAATCTATAATGGTACAAATGTGATTACGATGGAGATCCAAGACAATCTTTCTAATGGATATGAATGACTAAACTAAATGAACTTCTATTGATTGGAAGCCTTCAAATGGATGAAGATGATGAGATCTCTAATCTTGTAGATCTACATCTCTATATGCTTTTTGGTGGATGGAAAAGGCAAGATCTTCTAAGGCTTTCTTTGGTGGATCATCATGGAAGTATGCTTACAACAAAATGAGTGTTAGGGCATTATGATCAAATGCAAATGAGGATGTTACCTACTGATCTAGATGAATGAAAAATGCAGAGAAAATGTGTGTGAAAGTGGTATGTGCTTAATTACACATAACATTTTCCATTAAAAATGGACTTAAAAGACCAAAAATGTACCAAAAATACATTGTATTTGTATATTTTTACTTATATTGTGCAGGAAACGGATATCCGACAAAAGGAGGATGAAAAATCAAGCCAAAACGGACAAAACCGGGCACGGAATGGAAAGAGCGTGAGAAGTCAAAAAGTCAAAGTCAAGAGTCAACCAAAAAGTCAACCCTGACTTAGTCAAAGCCGAAGCTGTAACTGAAGAAATACTTAATGGGCCACCCTTACCCATCTAATGGGCTGAGGCAGCCCATTAAGCCATTAATGACAAGACTTATAAGCTTTTAAAGCTTGAAAAGCCTAAATCCTTATAACCCTTTTAACCATTGTACCCGGCCCATCACAAGCCCAAAACCATAAACCCAAAAACACTTAACACCCGTTAGCCCTTAAAGACTAATGGTGTAACAACACTATATAACCTGAGGGACTGAAATTGTCAAATCATTTATAACTTTTACACCATAAGGACCATGGATGCAAACATAATATACACCTTGAGGGACTAAACTTGTCAAAATCCCAAACCTTTCACCCCTGTTAACCTGAAACCTAAATAAACCCATTTTCCCACCAAACCCTCAACCCCACCACTGTTCACCTGTCTCTCTCACTCACCTTGCAACCCTACGACAAAATAAGATCACACCTTCAACCCTACTTTACATAGGACATATGCCACCTTGGCAATCCCATGAAACCCCATTCGTCAATAGAACAAGATAAGAAATGGCACTCAAAATGGAGGGGTGTGATTGAAAGTTTGAGGCCTCTCACACAGAAAGCACAACAAGCACTCCTCAAAGGACCTTCACAGCTTATAAAAAAAAGAAAGAGAAGAAAAAGAGTAACTAGGAGTAGTGTAGTTTTTAAGTTTTAGTCTTAATTTAATTGTATTTTTACTTTAAAATGTTATTTAAAATTCTGTCATTTACTTTTTAAGCATTGTAATCATCTTTTTTCAGTTTAATGAAATTCAAAGTTTTAAGCTCATTTTATCTTAAATCTGTTTTGATATAAATTGTCATTTAGATATTATTGAATTCAGTTTAAAAGTCTTATGTTAACTCAAACAAGCTTCTCATAAGCTTGTTTAAGTCTTTTCATCAAAAATCACCAAAAACCAAAAATCTGTCAAGAATTCATGGAGCATGGTTTATTGTGGATGGCCATGGTTTAGTGCTTCATGGGAAGCTATAGGGTGGTTCGGAACTGATTTGGGTGTTTAGTTCTTTATCAAAAAGCTAAGGACCATTGTAAGTTTCATTTTCACATTTTTGCTCAAAAAGTGCTTATTACTTATTTCTGCTTATTCATTGCTTCTCTACTGTTATTTCTTACTTATTTATGCTTATTCATGATGTTTACTGCTTATAATGCTTAGTTTAAAGTTTAGATAACATTTGTTCATGTTTTAGTGAAAAACTGTGTTTTAGAGTTTTATAGTGCTTATTATTGCTTATTCTTAAGTGCTTTTTAGAAGATGCTTATTGCTTGTTTTTGGTTACATAATTTATTAAACATCTGGTCTTGCTAAAAGTTGGTTTAAATCTGTGGTTTATAAGCTTAAAATGATGTCCTTTTGTTTAAAGGGGTGTTTGGCAAAACAGCACTAACCTATGGTTAGTGTTGCTCAAACCAAATCAACCCACTTTCTAAGTTTAAACATCAATATAGAAGTCTTTCAATATGTTTTTGATAAATGTTTAAGGTTTAAATCAAGTTTTAAGGTTTTGTGTATTTGGATTTTTAAACTATGGTAATTTTTAAGTTTTGATATGCATTTCTTTGATTTTCAGTTTTGAAGTTTAAGTTTAATGTTTTTATGTTCAAGATACATTCCTTTTTGAGCCTAAGATCTGGTCAAATAATAAGAATGAAGCCATGATATGAAAATAATGTAAATCGATTCATGAGTTGGGTTGTGTGGTTCGCGGGTCGAGTGAAACACAAGCCGAGTACCTCTAGAGTACTCGGCACTTATGTGATTTTTGGGGACTTATTTTCGAGCGACCTTAGGCCAAAGAAACCCAAGCCGAGACCCAATGGGTACTCGGCATATATTATGCTTTTACCATGATCTTGTCGGGTGATATTAGACCAAGAGAAAAACAAGCCGAGACCCCTACGGGGCTCGGCATAATTATATGTGGACATGGGGTTATTTGACGTCGGGGTTGAGGTCGAAGGATCAAGCCGAGACCCTATAGGGCTCGGCACATGCATGTTATAATATGGGGGTTGGTTACGTTAGGCCTTACTCGATCCAAGAATCAAGCCGAGTACCCTAAGGTACTCGGCACACACATATGTAGTATTAAACGATCATGTCGTGTGAAGTTTTGTTAAAGAAAAACTAAGCCGAGTACCTAGTGCTCGGCATACGTCTTCATATAAAATCATGGGGATGTTTCGGCGTACTAAATGGACTTACGACTTATGATTTTTGGTTTACAATAAGGGGTTTATGAACTTATAGTTCGGGTTATAATAATGAACTTATGGCTTAAGGTTGTTCGGCTTAATGTGTGGGCTTATGAGCTAAATTATTTCGGGCTTATGGTTGTTGTTATATGGGCCGTGTAGCCCAAGAGTCCAACCGAGGCCCAATGGGCTCGGTACTCATATTGGTGGGGTTGTCGTGTGTGCGTAAGGCCCAAAACCAAGCCGAGGCCCAATGGGCTCGGCAATGTATGTATGGGATCATGACCGGGTATTTTTTTTAACGATAACGAACTTTTATAATTACCCTAAGTGCCTTTTTTTTTTTTTAAACCCTAACTTAAATAAATTGCATTTTAGACCTTAAACTTGCAAGTAATGACAATCATGACCCCTAACTTATGGAAATGATACTTTAAACCCTTTAACTTTAATTAACTACAGTTTTACCCTTGAAATCATGAAAATGACATTATATCCCTAATTATAATTAATTACCAATTATAACCAAAGCATATTAAATAACATGATTTATCTAACTAATTAAAATAGATTATTATTAATCCAAGACACAGAAATGGAAACCTGCTATTTTTAGAAAGTTACTATTTATGGAAACCTGCTATTTTTAGAAAGTTACTATTTATGGAAACCTGCTATTTTTAGAAAGTTACTATTTATGGAAACCTGCTATTTTTAGAAAGTTACTATTTATGGAAACCTGCTATTTTTGGAAACTTACTAAATAAGGAAAGTTACTAAAAATAGAAAGAAACTTAAATCATGCACAAGTAACTTATACAAACTCTTTATCATGTAGCACGTGTGAAGACGGAGTGATATCTTCTATTTCTTCCTTTCACTACTTCATTGTCCAGGTACGGATATTCCGTCCTTTCAGTAAGAACATTCTTTCTATCCATGATTCATTTCCCCAGAACTGCTATGCTTCCCCATTTCTATGTTTTGCCATGATTTATTCCGTGTTTATTTCATGTCCCACTGCCGAGCTATATACATATGCATGACCATGATTTATGTGACTTACCACCTAGTTATGGAGGTAC
>BQNB010077465.1:2609-30834 GCA_026074375.1 Tanacetum coccineum | reverse complement strand
AAATTGGTCTCCAAGAACGGATACGGCGTATTAGGTAAATACCTATACGGCGTATCCACTGTTTTAACTTAAGTTGACCAAGTCAACAAAATTCGCCCAATACGGCGTATTTCTCAAACACCAATACAGTGTATCGAGTCTGGGTATAAAAGCCCAACTGACACGCCGGATTAAGTTTTACACACACCTTTTTCACTCTCACAAAAAAATTTTAACCGCGAAAAACCTTAGAGAATCCAATCGCTTTTATCCGTGTTTATATCTCTCTCGTCATCTTCACAAGGTAAGAAAGCCAAACCCATCCTTATTTTGGTTTTAATTTTCAATATTAGATTAGGGTTAGGGTTCGGTTTTGTAGATTAGGTGTTATGCCGTAAAACCCTTTGATTAGATTCCATTTACTCTCTTAGGAGATATAACTGGTATTGATGTTTTGATGTAATGGGTTAAAATGGGTAGAATTAGGGAAACCCCTTTTTCGTTTTTAACTGCAGATCAATACGGCGTATCCACTAAACATGGATACGGCGTATTGACTCAATTTCACCCAAAATTCTAAAACATCAATACGGCGTATTCAACAAAATGAATACGACGTATTGATCTTATGGAGATCATGCGTTTAAATCCCATATGTCGTATTGACCAACACCCATACGGCGTATTGATTACAAATCTTTATACGGCGTATCCATTTTTGAATACGCCGTATCCACCCTCAGAACAAAATGTTTAAAAATTTATAAACTTTGTACTGTTCTCGTTAATTTTTCGGATATGGCACCTCTACTACCTCATGATCAAAGACAGTTATGGCTTCGTTATCAGGTGGTGGGATACACCGAGGAGATAGTGCATGATTTTAAGCAGAGGCTTGAGACGATATTCGGGAGGCAGGTTAATCAAGTGCATATACTAGATTTTGAGGGATTGACTCCTGATATGAGACAGGATTTGGCCGAGAGGTTAAGGATTGTATATATTGGGGACGATGGGCAGGAGGTATTTGTGAATCATGCTTGGAGGAGATTGTTTGGGATCCGAGCACCTTTAGTTCAGGAGTTTATACTTGAGTTCTTTAGCACTTGCAGGATCGGTAGTGAGATGGGGTTAGATGTTGCTGATACTTTATGTTTTCAGTTAGGAGGAGCTAGACGTAGTATGACTTAGAGACAGTTTATTCTAGCTCTAGGTTTGCATACTGCCGAGGAGATGGCAGAGGACGGATTCAGAGCACACTGGTGAGGGAGTGAGAGAGTGATCCCCGATAAGGGGGATCTTAGTGATTACTGGGTTGAGATTTCTTCTGGCAGAGACTTTTTGAGAGGAGCTCCCTCTTATACTTACATCAGAGATCTAGTTCGGAGGCTGTGCCACAGGTTGATCTCATACAACATTTCTGAGAGGGGGCAGACACCTGAAAAGGTGACTGCCACTGACCTATTCTATCTACGCAGCATGGACTGATGGGCAGCTAACGTCCCGTATCTATTAGCATAGTACTTGTTCAGGCACGCTGAGGGGAGGAAGAGCGGTGCCAGGTTATCTGGAGGACATTTTATTGGGCGTCTTGCTCATCACTTTGGTTTGGTGAGTGATGATGGGTTGAGAGGATTATTCGTTGTGACCCGTGAGATACCGTTGATTGACATGGGTGAGCTTGTTAAGCTCAACATCTGTATGGAGGGATGACTAGGCTTGGGTGGCCCCAGGACCAGAGAGGCAGCCCGATGCTGCGGCTGGTGCTCCTGGAGCCGCTGAGGATGCTCCTGCAGTCGATGAGGGTGCTCAGGCTAATCCAGCACCCGTGCAGGCACCTCAGCCGCCACCACCACCTCCAGCTGCGGGTAGGACTATGCCTCAGAGATTGGGGAGACTTGAGGAGGAGATGCAGGGGTTACGACAGGATGTTAGGAGTTTACGTGGACTTGTGGAGAGATCGATGACTGATCAGGGTAGATTCTCCACATGGATGATTAGCTGTATGACACAACTCATGGAGGCTAGCGGGCAGACTTATCAGGCGTTCGATGGGACCTTTCGGGGGATCTCACCAGCAGTATTCGAGAGACGCACTAGACAGAGGACCGAAGACGCCAGCACTTCTACAGCCCCGCTGCAGCCAGACCCCTGATCCCTCTATCCCTTATCTTTTTTGTTTCTATGTACATTTATTATTCATATCGTGATGTATTTAACTTTAAACAGGCTCCCATTTTTGTTTATATATTATGATATGACGTTTTGACTTGATTGTGTATGGTAGAAGCAAGCCTAGCAGTAAGTTCAGCACCATAGTTCGTGAGTATGTTACGAAACCAAGCACGCTATCTAAATCAAGAGCGGAATTGAGAAGAAAGAGTTGAACCAAGTGTGTGAAAGCTGAAGACAAGTCTAACTTAGAGACTAGCTGAAAGAAAAGTGCTTCCTATGAGACAACACGAAGTGTTATTTATTTTTTATCGAGTCTGTCTTCCCAGACATCAATACGGCGTATCCGCTCCATTTCATACGGCGTATTGAATGTCTGGACGTTATCAGTCCTTTATTTTTATGCACTTTAAACATTATTGTCAGTTCTGTCAATACGACGTATTCATGCACATGATACACCGTATTCAACAGACTGATCCGTATTTAGATACTTTTTACAGGTTTCTCGATACGGCGTATTCCAGTTTATGGATACGGCGTATTGGTTTCCTGTACAGTTTATTTAGCTTATTTAATTAACCGTAGATACCCGAGATAGGATTTTGCATGTTTTTCCTATATTTTGCATAGGACCTCGCTGCAAAGAAATCGACGAAGTTGGTGAAGTATCAATCATCTAGAATCCTATGTGTGATTGTAGTCATGCTGGAATACAGACGCATTTACAACACACATCCTTGCTCATAAACTCAACTTGGAGAATCTACCGAGCAAAATATCAGGGGAGTTTCTCATTCTAATTCTTTTAAATTCCCGTTTTTAATGTTTTATCTATACAACGAGGACGTTGTATAATTCAAGTAGGGGGATGGGAATTAGAATGTATACTTGTCCTATTTTTCACACTAAAATGCTTAAATTATGCTCAAATTAAAAAAAATCATGCATACTTTTGTGAAATTACTTGATACATGACCTGCACACAATAACCCTTGTTAGATATTGTGAGGATTTAACCTTATCCGTTTCCAAATGTTTACCCAAATTTCACAAAATATGAGTGTGTCGGTGATGTTGTAGACTTTAAAACTTGGCTTGGTATATCTATTCGAGACCACAATAATGAGTACTATGAATTTAGATGGAGTAACTTGTTTAAATTGATAAATTTGTAGGATTATACCCAAAAAGCCTTTATATGTTGTTTTATTAACTAACTACACTCGTTAGTTAAATCTCCATATAAACCCTTTGTTTACTCTCATCTTAAGAGTAAGATACCCCTAGAAAAACTTGTAGAGCCAATCCTTTAGGAACTACACCAACTGTCTGTTTCGTTACACCTTTACACCTTAACCTACCATGTTAGATTAAGTCCATTTATCAGTTGCTAGTTGCTTAAAGTGTAAAGTATGTATTTCCCGAGTCTTGTGTCAATTTTCTATCTTTAGTACAGTTGGGAAGAAATTTGCACATTGCAAATGGGAATGTATAAAGTAGTCAAAACTCATGTATTTTTACTACCAACACAATTATTGGTACGTCCGAAGAATGAAGAATTATCGAAGGAATTATTCAGAGTTATTATGATCGTGAAGATGGTGAAATTACACCGAGTTTCGTAGTATAGTATTGTTAGTAAAAAAATCGAAAAATTAGAAAAACGCAACAAAAAAAGGAGGAAAGTTTGAAGATAATCGTTTCGCAAAAGCTTAGACCGAAGGAATTATATGAAGGATCGATTATTCATTGATACGTCTTATAAGTCAACGATGTAAAGTTTTGTACAAAGTGGTAGACATCGCCAATTGTCTTGTAAAAGTATGTAAAGTACGAGATGATTGGGAAGTTGACCGTTACAGGAACACCAACTCAGGTTGTTGTTTTTGAACAATGATCAAGACGTTTGTAAATAGTTGTGTCTTAATCATGGTAATGGCCGGGAAAAAGTGTCTAGCAACTTATATCTTGGATCTAGTCTATTTGTTTCGTAATTTTTATTTAACAACAATTTATTTACCTTTCCTAATCATTAACTATGAGTTTTACGCGAATGAGGATGTAATCGACCATGCATGTCTATTCCGTCGTTACGGCCATGTATGCATATCTCAGCTGCCTTGTTGGTTTATTACTATTGGTGAAAGTTAGAAGATCCCTACCCTATATCAATCTTCATCCTAACCCTTGGTTAAACTCGAATGAGGATGTGATCGAACACACATGTCTATTCTGTCGTTATGGCCATGTATGTGTGCTTCAGCTGCCTTGTTGGTGTGGTACTTTTGGTGAAAGATTGTAGAATGATCAACCCTAAGCCTTATAATAAAAACCCATTTTACCTTTATAAACTTGTTACTCCTTATCTCTAGTGGTGGAGATGTGTATTCTTGCCAAGCCTATGATAGAATACTCGTCATGACCGAGCAATTGAGCGAATTAGTTACATGTTACCACATAGATTAGTTGAGTGATTTGAGTGTTTTCATCTTCCTATTTCGTGAGGTGTTTGGTTGTGTACTTGTAATAGATCAAATAAATGCTTAATCAAAAAAATCCTTAGGGATACATTTTCATAAACTTCTAAAGGCTACTTGAGGACAAGTAGGATTCAAGTTGGGGGATATTTGATGACATCAAATAACGTCACTTTTATAGCATCATTTATCCTATGTAAATAACCCATTTTGTATAATTATTGCAAAGAATTGTTACTTAATCGTTTGTGTTTGAGAATTGCAGTAATTATGGAGTACTTGCTGAAAGTTAAATATAAGGCACGCATTCTGAAGTTTAAATGAAGATATTTGAAGATTACTGTTCTGACAACCAATACGCCGTATCCATCAAAGAAGATACGGTGTATCTGTGCCTACACTTCACTAAAGACAACGAAGGAAATAAGATCCAATACGTCGTATCCAGGAATGACCAATACGCCGTATTCAAGCCATATGGAAATAAAATATTCTAGAAGATATCAAACGTGGTCCCTACTCTAAGAAATCCCCAATACGCCGTATCGAAGACTCTCGATACGCCGTATCGATCTTTTTCCAAACCTTATAAACAAAAAACTCAAAAACGAGTTTTAAGGGTGCTAAATCATATTCTCGATACCTAAACTATAAAAGTCGATTTTCAGAGGAGAAGAAGAGCAGAAGAGGTTGAGCAACGCAATTAATTCCATAGGAGACAACGTGTAATTTCTTGTACTCTTGTAATCGTTTAGTTTTTGGTATCATTCGTTAACTCGGTTAGTTTACCTTGGCTAAATCATTACTTTTGTATTAATTATGACGTTTGAAGGCTAATACCTTCGGGTATTAGCCATTATTATGAAGATCTTAATGTTTGGTTTGTTTATCTTGATTTCTTAATTTATCGTTGATTGCTTGTTTATGTTTATCAATATACTTGTTTACGTGCTTTTGTATGCGACCTATCATTCAACTGGATCTAGTGATACGGACCAAGTAATCTAGATGCCGGGATAGCTCTCTATATAGTGATTTATACATCTAGACCAATAGGATCACAAATAACGACCTATCTTTGCCCTTAGATTGTGAGCTTAGTTGGACCAACAAGTGACCTTGGGATCAACGAGTACGTTCTTGATTAATTGGTAAAGACTTGGTTAGTGGACTACTAGTGTATGAATTGCCATTAAGCAGTAAGTGGGTAAAGTCTCCATGAGCTAGGGTTTAACAAGATCATCATTGCTTTAATCCCTAAAATAAGGATGCTTTATGCGGATGCGTTTAATTGTGACAGAATTCTACGTGTCTAGGTTTAAAGAAGCAGTACCGCCTTAATCTTAAGAATGATATGCCGCCTCGAGATAAGAAATCATTGCACTAAATAAACAAACCAACATTTTGATTGGATTAATAATGGTTAATACAGTTTTCTTATATTTGTCTAGACCGCTCTTTTATCTTTTGTTGATTTGCTTGCATGTGTTATAGTGTTTTGAATTGGTTTTAGTCACCACAAAACCCATGCCAGTCTCTCAGGCTGAAACCTCTCTTATCCATTAGATTTAGGATTAACATAGGTTTAGCATAGGTTTAACATAGATTAGACTAACTTAGATTAGAAAAACCAAAGTATTAATAAATTGAAAGTGTTTCTCGCTCTTAGTGATCGACACCCTACTTACCACAAAACTCTCACCGAGTCCGGTACAAATGCCTTTTAAGTGGTTATATTGTTAAGTCGGCAAAATATAAATATAAAACTTGAAATCATAAAATTAACACCACACAACGACACGATCATTGTATAAAATATCATGTATAGTCCTTAATTATAATCCTTGGTGGTGGTGGTGGATGATGGTGGTGGCGGTGTTGTCGTGGTTGCAGATGATGAGTGGTAATAAGAGGTGCGAGATCTGATGATAATAAATCGGCGGTGGACGAGATGTTGTGGTGGTGGCGACGAAGAGGCGTGGACTAAGAGGTGATGGTGGTGGTGGGTCGTGGTGGTAGCGGCGATGGTTGTGGTGGGTGGTGGTGGTGGCGGCTGATGGTGGTGGTGGCAGGTAGTGGTGGTGGCAGATGGTGTTTCATGAAATGACTATAAAACCTAAAGGACCAAACATGTAATTTACTCTTTTACACATAAGCATCATTAAATATAAAAAAAATCAAAAACAGTGCCAAATAATATAAGTAACATGTTTAGCAGGTAACTAGTCCTGTTTTTTCTAACGTTTAAAAAAAATTAACTTATATATCTAATAAGAGTATAATTTGACTTGGTTTCTAACTTTTATAAAACCTGAAAAGTATGTTCTTAATTTATAAACTTAACTTTTAAAATATTTTTATTTATAAAGCAACACAATTTATTAAATATTTTAATAATTAATTACAATTTAAAACACTCATTTTCTTTACTCTTTTACTCTATGCTCATTTGTAATAAAATAATTTGCACACAAAAATTAACAGTATTATAAACGATCGTCGCTATGTACGAGTTATCGTCTCTCATTATTAAATTTAAAGTAAATACATATCTTGTTGATATCGTGGAGAATCGTGTCATATCACCCTACACTAATATGTATAATATGTATGATATGATGTGTCATGAACCCAGGCTAATCGAGTCAAGATTGTGATAAATAAAGTGTTGCGTAATATGGACAAAATTTGTTATCTACAATTCCCCCCTCATATAATCCCTACAATTACACACATAACCTCCTCCCACCTCCCAAAACCAATATCACCCTATTACCCAATACACTTTACTACACACCCCCACAATACCAAAACACACTTAAAAAACAAATACTAACTATTACACTCCCCTATCCCCTAATCCAACTTAATCAACAAAATCCTATTCCCATAACTTAAACTTTAAATTTTCTCTACACCTACATACCTCTCCACAAATCAACAACAATAAAATTCTATTAACATTTAAAACCCTATATCTCAAACACATATAAACTCCCCATACTACTTTACCATCTCCTACCCATCCCTATAAAACCCTAAATTTATTCCCATCCACTTCCACACACCATCCCTCCACACACCACAACTTATACACCCTACCCCAAAATCTTCATCAAATACTAAACCTCCCCCAACACAACCCCCCCCACAAACCACTCACCAACAAAACTCCCAACAACACAACACCCTCTCTTACCCACAAAACAAAACCCCACACCCACAACCACACCACCCACCACCTTCTCTCCCACACCCCCAACAAACCAACACAAAAAACCACAACACCCCCCACCCACCACCACACAACAAAACAACCCCCCCCCACACAACAACCACACATCACACCACCTCCACACACCCACCCCCTGCACCTACCCCCCACACTCCACCACACAACTCTCCCCCCAACACCCAAAACACCCCCCACCCCCCCACCACCCCCCCACCCCCCCCTACTCAACATAACCACACACTTCCACCCCCCCCCACCCCCCTCACCCCTCATAATCACCCAGACCCAAACCACCCCCCCCCCCCCCCCCCCCCCCCCCTCTCCTACCTATCCCCTAATAGAAAAACCCACACACCCCCACTAACGTGACCACAATAAACCCCCCCCCCCAACACCCATCTCACCACCACACCTACACAACCTCACAACCCCCCCACTTCACTCACATACTACTAACATAACCACCCACCCCCCCCCCCCACCCCCCCCCCCCCCCCCCCCCACCCCCCCCCATGTGTGTAATCATATCCAATCATTAAGTATAATATAATACAAATCCCCTTCTCCCCCCTTTCCCCCCCCTCCCCCACCCCCCCCCCCCCCCCACCCCAACATGTGTGTGTCAAACTCCTCCCCTCTAACCACCACCCACTATTTAATTATAACTTCATTAAATTTAATACTCCCCATCAATTTAAAAAACAACTCTACAAAACCCCTCCCCCTCAACCACTATAAATACCTAAATAACCCAAAAGAGTATATACTAATAAAAAACAATAAAAACAATAAACAACACTAATACCCACCTACATCACTACTATTCCCCACCATCAACAAACTCCCCCCCCATCTCCTCCATGATCAACACCTTTAGTTAATCCCCGCTCCTCAGATATGTAGAAACTACAAGAAACAAACACCCCCCACCCCACCCCCCCATACCGCTGTGTCCTGTGTCCAAATTCAATACCCCTTAAACACCTAGAACCAATAAAAACACTTAATACAATGAAATATTATATTTTTTCATTTTTTATTAAAATAATTAAAGACATAATATTTAGGAACAATCAAATATTATTATTCACTTGTTGTGAGTATCAATATAGACTTATTGTGCGTAAAAGTACTAGTTCCTCCATTTAGTCAAAGTGTCTCTTAGTTTTCTTGAGATTAACTATATAATATTGCTCATTTAGTGGTGTGGGGGGGGAAAGCGCGGTGTGAGAGTCATGAACTGTGATGTAAGCTGTAGCTTGAGTACATGTCGGGCTTGTGGGGTTCTGGCGACCTAATGTGTAGAGGATTGAATTAAGATGATAGTTAGGTTAAGTTAGAGCATCATGGAGGCTGTCATAGATGAGTGCTCTCGTGATGAATAAGAATCCATCGGTGTGGTTATTTTCGCGGCTCTATCGTAGCTAATGTGTGCTTTAGAGCATATAACCAGTAGTTGTTCTCGCGAATCATACTACTGTCTTACTAGATGCATTTCTATAGTAGAAGCTTGTTGATTAGAGTGTGAATACTAAACATTCCATGTCTCCTCTTTGAACGTAGTATTTTAGAGTCCGTGCAAACAACGTCAAATATTTAAAACAAGTAAGATAGTTGAATCTGAGCTACATACTGTCCCGACTCGAACCGAACTCACGTATGTTCTACTCGCACTTAGAGGCCCGCATAAGAGAATCTATGTGTACCGCGCCACTGGCAACAGCTAGTAGTATGATCAGTTAGAATTCGACAGCAAACCTAGTAATAGTACTCTGCATCTCATGCTCCAAGTCTCCGTACAGAGCAGACCCACTCTAATTTAGCACCTCACAACCCACCGCCTCTCCTCGTCAAACAAAGCGACGCCCGGTCTCCTACAGCTCTTATATTGATTTTTGGCTTCTTCACTGCCCTCTGCCGATGTTCCGCGCCCTCGCAGCTCATTCGCTCCCCTTATTCCGCCCGCCCCTCTACTCTCGCGCTCGCCGCCCCCCTCCTCATCATCTCGCTCAGGCCGCCTATCGGTCGTGCCTTGCGCGCCCTTTCGGATACACTGCATTGCCGTCGCGCGGACTCGTTTGAGATCTTCTCCGACCACGCCCGTCGCTAAAGACAATTAGCCGCAACCCGTTCGCTACCTGCAACCTACCTCTGGACTTTAGATAATCCGCTGTATCCCACTCATATACTCCTCCATCTCCGGGTTCGCTTCTATCCTCCCCCCTCGTTCTTCCCGCGCCTGCTATCCTGCACGCGCGCACTCCGCGGGCTTCAATCTCCCCCTATCTCGGATCTAAGGACACCCACCCCATCTAACATGCCTCAATAACAAGTAAAATGGATTATTTTTTTATGGACACATGGGACTTGACAAATGTTGTTGGACTCAAATTTGATTTAAAGTGGCAAGTTGGACTTAATAAGAGTTAATGGGTTAACTTTGGGCTTTCGGACCCGAGAAGGGAAAAATAAATGGTTTGGATTTCTAAGAATGAATCTGTGGGATTATAATAGTTACGGAAGTGGAAAATGATTTAAATTGGACGATTTTGGTCACGTTTGGATAAGTGCGTTAAAAGTATGAACTTTTGGCATTTTGTTGGAATTTTGGAATAATGTGAAATAATTATTTTGTGTCAACTCGACTAAAGGACAAAAGGGTAATTTTTGTAAATATTAAACATTAAGGGTAAACGATTGAACATGGACATACAAAGATGATAAAGATTTTATATGTACTCCGTTAAGCCTGATAAACAGACGAAAATAATAAATTATTATTATTTATTATTATTGTATATATTTATATATTTTAAATATATGTACCTTAACGTTGCGAAAATATCTATTCATTTATTTTCGATCTTTGAAATCCCACTCATTTCTCGTCAGATTCTCTTGGACCGTTTGGTCAGTTGTTTCGTTTTCGTTAATGGCTATGTTTTGAGTAGTTTGTGTTGATGTTGCACTAGCCCAAGTGCATTGAGTCTTTTTGCGTAATTACCACACAACCATGTTTTTGGATAAAGGTTTTGAAATGAGGATAAAGGTTTTGAAATGAGGATAAAGGTTTTGTAATAAGAGTAAGAGTTTGGAAATAAGGATAAGGATTTTTTAAAAGAATGAGGATTTTGTGTGAGTAAAAGTCGAACGCTTGTACAATAAGATAACTTTGTACAAATATTTATGAGGTTAAATTAATGTTAGGTCGTGGTCGGGTACCATTGTGCGTTATAGAGGCTAGTTGGTGCGTTGTAGAGGCTAGTTGGTGCGTTATAGAGATTGTTTGGTTCGTTGAGCAGAGGTTATCTGTGCGATTATATTCATCTATTGAGATGAGTTCTCGTAGCCTTATTTTTTTTTTACTGTTTTTCTGTTGGGGGAAATTTATACTAAAATGTGTTTTGAACTATTTTCTGAACTGTGCGAAAAGCGGTTTTGTTTTTAGGACAATTTATGTGCTTATGACTGCTATGTGAATATATGTAATGTGATTTTACTTTCGTGTAGAGAATGCTGGTTTTTATAAAAAGGAAATTTTGTAAAAACGCAACTATAACCAAACTAGAGTTTTCATAAAACCTTGAACATGGCGAAAGTAAATTAGCCCGAGCAATTCATGGTATCTGCTAAATTACGCATAGCCTGATCAACTATGCTTAATTTACAAAGCGCCATGAAATGATAGGGGTAGTTTTCTTAAGCTATGTTAGAGGAAGGGAGGGATGTGTAAATGATGAGACCACCTGAAAATGAGTTGACCTCGAGTGCACGTATTGGGTAATATGTACTTTCGTGTAGTGATGTGATTTGAGAACACTTGCGAGTGTTAGGATAGTGTTGTTGATTTCCTAGTGCTTGCCATGATGCCTTGATTATATTGCATGATGCCCTGAACGCCTAGGTAGATATGACGCGGGTAGCGACGTTAGTTGAGGATGTGTATTGGGTAGTTATGATATGTAGTGCATAATGCCCTGAGAGCCTTGGTAGGTATGTTGATTGGTAGCGATGATGATTAAGGGCGTGCCCTTAAGTGGATATGTTAGGGTATGGTATGATGCCATGCTTAATTTACAAAGGGCCATGAAATGACGGGGGTAGTTTTCTTAAGCTATGTTAGAGGAAGGGAGGGATGTGTGAATGATGAGACCACCTGAAAATGAGTTGACCTCGAGTGCACGTATTGGGTAATACGTACTTTCGTGTAGTGATGTGATTTGAGAACACTTGCGAGTGTTAGGATAGTGTTGTTAATTTCCTAGTGCTTGCCATGAGTTGCTGGTAATTTTTTTAAGTAGTGAATATTTTAATAAAATACTTATACCCTGTTAACCAGTGTTACATATAGGCCTGTCCGACCTCACTGTATGTATGATTCGGAGACTATCACCAACCAGTGCAGACGGGAGCTCAAAGCTCCAGAGTCCCGTTCCCTGTTAGCGCCGATGACCCTATATATCTGGATAAGCTTGAGGGCACATCTAAGGTGATTACAAATATTAAGCTTTTGAGACGATAAGGAAGGCTCCCATCTAGGCAGAAAGGAGTTGCAGTCATTAGGTTCTAGAGTACCCCTTATGGGTGAGGAGTTTGAGGCTTTTGAGACGATAGGTACTAGGACTGATTCATCCCATTCATCAGCTTCATCAGATTCCACCACACCACTGTCACCAGATCATCCACATACTCATGTTTCACCTACCATACACCTACCCGAGTTTCATTCCACCGTAGGACCGCACGTATGGCCGTGCGTACCCAGCCGACCCTATCCCTGGGCATGTCAGCCCGCATAGCGGAGGCAGCTGCTTTGTCCTCATCTTCTTTCCGTAAGAGGTATAGATCCTCTTACAAGACATCATCATCATCTTCTTCGACCCTTCCAGGGAGGAAGAGATATAGAGGTACATCTGAGCTTATATTAGATACTGATAGTGAGGGGGACGAGTTAGGGGAGGAGGATACTGAGGAGGATGAGGAGGATGAGAGTTCAGATGCGGATGACGAGAGAGAGAGAGAGAGTCAGGGTTTAGATGAAGAGGGTCATGGTTTAGGTGATGAGGATCATGGTTTAGGTGACGAGAGTCAGGGTTTAGAGGGCGAGGGACTTGGTTTAGAGGAGGAGGAGGCTGCACCTGAGAGTCAGCAGCAGGCAAGGGTTATGATTTTACTTGCATGTACTGTGTTTGGCATGGCAAGGGTTGTGGTTTTACTTGCATGTCCTATGTTTGGCATGCAAGGGTTGTGGTCCTGCCCTATTATAGTGCTCCAGCTGGTAGGCCCTTTAGGTGCGTAAGTGACATATCGGAGTTGCCACTCCAAGAGCATTAGGATATGCTGGTTTTGGTGACTAGCGGGGATGCTAGGTCATCGCACATGATTAGCAAGGATGCTAAGTCATAGGTTTGTTGCATATATTCACTGTCATATAGTACTATTGTCCAATGTTTAAATGATTGGCACATCAACTAGGTTTAAGGTCAAACCTACAAGATCACCAACATTATTGTTGACGTTTTTGAGTATCATTTTCATGGCCGTGTTGTAGCAAGAGGTAATGAGGAAGTAATTGGGAGCCGAAAGATGAGTACATTGGGAGTTTATTGAAGGACAACTGTTTGACTTTTTCCAAGGTTGCGAATTTTGTAAATAAACTTTTGTAATAATGTACGGTATGATCATGTATCTTGTGCAATGGTTAATGCATGGGTTGCATTCCCGTGTTTCCGCGCTGACAGGAAGTGTGACAGATTGGTAAATCAAGCCAGAGGTTTAGAGAATGCTTGTTTTTTTATAAAAATAGTGAAATTTCTTGAGTAAAACGCAACTATAACCAAACTAAGTTTTCATAAAACCCTTGATCATGGGGTGAAAGTGTATTAGCCAAAAATTCATTGGTATTCTCCTAAATTCCGCATAAGGCTAGTGATCAACTATGCTTAATTTTACAAAGTGGCCATGAATGACGGGTAGTTTGCCATAAGCTAAAGTGTTAGAGAAGGGGTAGGCTGATGTGATGAAAGAGAGACAATACCGAAACATGAAAATATTACCTCGAGTGCACGAATTGGGTAATACTACTTTCTCATGTAGTGATGTGGATTTGAGAACACTGCCGAGTGTTGGGATTTAGAGTGTTGTTGATTGACTTAGTGCTATGCCATGATGCCTTGATAATATTGCATGTTGCCCTGGAAAGTCGTAGATATGAGTCGCGGGGTAGCGACTTAGTTGAGATTGCGATTGGGCAGTTGTATGAGAGTAGTGCATAATATTACCTGGGACCTTGTATAGGTATGTTGAATTGGTAGCGATAGCTGATCAAGGAAGCGTTCCCTAAGTGAGATATGTTAGGTCGATGTATGGTAATTAATCTCATCTTCAATGGTGGCTTATTCTCTGTGATAGAACCATGATGTTGCTGTTTGCCGTTCATGAACCTCTTGGGGATGATATTTTATATATATAATATACTTATATAAAATATATATAGTTTATGTGTGTGTGTGTGTGTGTGTGTGTGTAAGGCATTGTGATGCTGGTAATTTGAGTAGTGATATTTTATAAGATACCTATACCCTTTATCGTGTTATCACAGGTCATGTCTACCCCGGCTTATGTTGATTCGGAGACTATCACCCAAGCTGGCGGAGCTTAGAGCTCCCGAGTGCCCGTCCCTTTACCTGATGACCCTTATATAGCGGTTAGGCAGGCACAGCTAGTTGATACAGACACTGAGTCAGACCCAAAGGAGGCTCCTGATCAAGATTGACTCACACCTTTAAAATATATAATATATAAATATAAAATATACTTATAAATATATATAAGAGGGTAAGAATCAAAAAAATCACAATTATAGTAATCCGGTGAAGTAGATTCCCGGTCGATATCCCCACAGTGGAATGCAATTTGAAGTCGAGAGTCGTTTTGAGAATCGATGCTTGAAATGAACAAGATTGATATAGGTTTTCTAGAACTACGAGAAAATTAAGGCAAAAACTTAAAAAACACTTAAGGCAAGATAAATTTTAACTAAAAACGCAAAACGGGAATCCTAAACGGGACCTAAAAGCCCTAAATTATCAAAATTAAGTCCTAAAATGATCTTTTTGGTTTTTATAAGTCTTAATCGACTAAAAAGCTAGAACAAAGAAAAGTAAACTAAAAACGAAAGTGCTTTGAGCTTGAAAACTCTAAAAACATGAACGGGATTCAATCCCGTTCTTTAAAAATCAAAATTTTGCAATTTTAACCTTACGAAAGCAAATCTAATTTTCCTAAGTCTTAAATGATAAAAGAAAACTTTAATTTTTTTTTACTTTTATTTTATTTATTATGATTTTAAAACAGTTTTAATGAAAAATTATTATTAAAAATAGTAAACAAATTTATAAAAATCTGAGAAAATCTAAAAATAAGTTTGAGTAATAGGATAATTTGGGAAAAATAAAAACGTGGTTATCAGCTTATTGAAGTAAGACTACCATGCCCACAACAAGCAATATGAAGACTTAGAAAAACCTAAAAAGGCCAAAAAAACAAGTATAAAAAATGGTCTAAAAAAACAATAACCAATAGCACACTATAGAGATAAGAAAAGTCCCAAGGGCGCAGTTGGTTAAGTGTGTGTGTGTGAGGTGTTATAAAAGGTGAGGAGGGTAGAAGTCGTGGTTCGACGCCCTAGCTACACCCAGGCGATCTTCCCCTCTTCACATCTCCCTTCCTCTTACATATTTTTTTGAGCCACACAACAGTAACTTTAAAAAGGCAAAGTTTATGTTATACGCCAGTACTAAAAATAAGCTACATTTAGAGTGACACAACCAACACCCACTTTAAAAACCACTCATAAACACTAATAAAGCCTGAAAAGACGAGCTTTTTTGAACGAGAAAGACCACTTAGCTTTCTCTGCATTTTAAACTTCCTCTTAAGACATGCAACATACTCTCAATCCAACACTAGCAAGTTCCCAAAGCCTCCCACCCCAGACTCAAATACAGCCTAATACCACTCTAACATACAGATTATTCTCTCTTTAAATTATTGTAAAACACAACCTAAATCTCATACCAGACTAAATTGAACACTAATAAGTAAAAAGAATAGAGCCATAACAAGACTAACAACAAGCGAATTTATCTCTCACAAATAAGCTCCTATGCTAAACCCACAGCTATCATAACCCAAGGCCCACACATAACTCAGTAAGCACCACTTTTAACAAAACAGCTCTAATTTTTACTACTCGACTATTCTGCGATACCTTATGGCGCAACATAACTCACACAGCCCTATCTAAATCACTATTACTTAAGCATCATCTTAGGTCTTAACCACATACTATAACACAAGAACAACACAAAGGAAAAAACTATTTCTTGAGCAATTCAAACATAAAGCAACCAGAGCAAAATAAGCTACAAGAAAAGACTACAACTTATGATGTTTTTAATAATGTCTCTTTTTTGGTTCTCTCTTTATATGAAAACCACAGCTAAAACAAGTAAACCTGACTCTAATAAGTGCCTAAACAGATCTAACTCCACAGACTAATCACACCTAACGATAACGACCTAATTCATATAACAACACACTAAACGCAAAACTTAGCTATAAGCTAGAAATCTCAAATACAGCCATCTTTGACAACAAAACTGTTAACCAAACAGTCCAAAGGAAACTTTGAGCTTTAATTTTTAATGACAGATAGGAACCTTATGACAACATGGCATAAACTAGCTATAACTACACCTAAAAATCTAACTAATGAACACCTTTTTCTAAAAAATCTCCTATTTTGAAAATCAAATGGTTAATGAAAAGCTAGATGAAAACTGGTTTCATACTCAGTAGGAGCTGAGTACATTTTTGTATTTGAAAAGATAAATTATAATTTTTGAGCTTAAAAACAGATAGTCTAATAAGCTAGATTTTGAAAAATAAGTACAAACAGATTGTAAGAGACCTATAAGCTATTTGTAAACTAAAAATTAAAACCTAACTCCTATAATTTCCATCTGAAAATTAAGGTTGAAAAAGGCTATAAATCTTTTATAACTGCTGATGCAGTTTGCACACAATAACACTAAAACTCTAATTAACCAAATGCAGGCCTATGATCTATGTGAGGTTGTTTCGAGACGATTGTTGTTGGTGCTCAGATTTAATGAATTATTCGAGGGAAAATTCCTTTAAGGGGGTTATGACTGTGATAACCGGTATACTTGTCCAGGTTAAGAATTATAACAAACATTGTAATTTTCTATCGAGATCTGTTTGATTTTGGTTCAGCTTGAGTGTCAGAAAGCTGAAAAGTTGTCTTCGGTTGACTTATTTTGTGAAACGGTTACGGTTAACGGGTTTTTGGGAGATTCATAAGTAATCATAAAGAATAACTTTTTGCTCTACTTTCCGTTCTGGAGTAGTTATGTGGTTTACTATGCATTCCCGAGAAGTTATTCGGCGTTAGCAAAAATCATCGACGAAGTGCGTTACCGAACACGACATAAACATGAAAAGGTGTTCAATAAGTTTTAGTGGTGAAAAGTGATAACTATTTAATGAAGATTTTATAAGTTGTGGAAACGTGGATAAAACGTAAAATCGACGAGGTGTGATATGGAAGTTTGTCAGAAAACGAGAGTTTCGTGAAAATCTAAAAGACAGTAAAAACGTTCGTTAAAGTTAAAACTTGTGCAAGTGAAAAGTTCAAGTGGGTATTTTTGAAAGATGAAACACCTTTAAAAATGATGGAAAGGATCGGTTGAGTTAAACAAAAATTTCGTGAATTTTGGACCTGATGCGACCGATAATGGTTTTAATAAAGTTTTTGAGAGATTTAAATTTAAAGGAGTGTCGTGTAAATAACCAGGTTTATGAAAAGTGATTTTAAACGCAATAAAAATACTAACTAAACCCGAGTGCCATTATAACTTAGCAAGATTTGAGTTTTTTGTGAACCCGACACGAAAACGGACATCCCGAGCGACTTAGGATCCATGGCCGGTTATGGACAAGCAGGGGGAGACACCAAGGCTTAATTTTAGCTACTTGGTCCCTTCATGGTACAAAATGTTTTGTCTTAGCCTCAAACATGCATTCTATACTCCATTTCAAAATCAAACCAACAAAAATTATCTCTCTCCTTTTCTCTTATTTCTGGACGCAACCAAAGACAAGAAAGACAAACTTTTAAAGAATTAGCAAGAATCATACGGTTTAATAATCAGGTTGGTGTTAAGATAATGTAATGGTTTGTATAAAACGATTGGATTTAATTTCTCTTCCGCGGTCGAAAACCGCACCAAGAACATTAAGATTGTAAGTTTTTCTAAATTTTATTTTAAGTTGTACTTTTATGGTTCTTATAGCTTCTTAATACTAGTTGTACAAGTTGATCGTCGTGAAAATCGAAATTTTAAAACAAAACGAATGATTAAAAGGGGTGTTTGCTTGCGTCGGGTACAAAAAGAAAAGAAAAAGAAATGGTCATTTTTATATTTTGGTTGTGGTGGTAAATTTACCTTTGAGATAAATACTTATTGGGGCTTATTTTCGAAACTTGTTTAAAAATAAGCTCATTTAGGGCTTATTTGTTTACTTGTAGCTTTGTGGTCCTCCGACGAAAGAAAGAAAGGAGGACAAGGAATGTTGGGCTTGGCCCATTTGATTATTCCGGCTTATTTAGAGCTTATTCGAGCTTATGGCTTATTTGTTTGAACTTATGATTAGTTTTGGCTTATATTTGAGCTTATAGCTTATTTATGTTGGGCTTATTTAGTTCGGCTTATATTTTGAGCTTATAGCTTATTTCATTTTGAGCTTATTTAGCTCCGGAGCTTATTATTGGTGAAAGCTTATAATGAATTAGGCTTATATTTGGTATCGAAGCTTATCATGACTTATGGCTTATTGTTTTGGCTTATATATTGGGCTTATGGTTTAATTTGTTTCGGCTTATAGATGAGGCTTATGGTTTAAGTTGTTTCGGCTTATATATTGGGCTTATGGTTTAATTTGTTTCGGCTTATATATTGGGTTTATGGTTTGATTGGTTTCGGCTTATATGTTGGGCTTTGGTTTTGATTTGGGCTTAGATATATGAATAATGGATTTCGGACTTACAAAAAAAAAGGGTTGTGAACCTTGTTTAGTTTTTGGGCTAGGTTTAAAACCTTAATGGACTCTAAGGCCCAATAACAAGTAAAATGAGTTATTTTTTTATGGACACATGGGACTTGACAAATGTTGTTGGACTTAAATTTGATTTAAAGTGCTAAGTCGGACTTAATAAGAGTTAATGGGTTAACTTTGGGCTTTCATACCCGAGAAGGGAAAAATAAATGGTTTGAATTTTTAAGAATGAATTTGTGGGATTATAATAGTTACGGAGGTGGAAAATGATTTAAATTGGACGATTTTGGTCACGTTTGGATAAGTGCGTTAAAAGTATGAACTTTTGGCATTTTGTTGGAATTTTGAAATAATGTGGAATAATTATTTTGTGTCAACTCGACTGAAGGACAAAAGGGTAATTTTTGTGAATATTAAACATTAAGGGTAAACGATTGAACATGGACATACAAAGATGATAAAAATTTTATACGTAACCTCTTTAAGTCCCGATACAGTAGATGAAAAATAATAAAATATATATAGTTAAATATATAATATATATATATATATTAAATATATATATATATATATAAGTATATAAATTATATATATATAAATATAATATATATATTAAATATATGGGTACCTTAACGTTGCGAAAAATAATCATTCATTTAATTTTTATCTTTGAACTCCCACTCATTTCTCGTCAGATTCTCTTGGACCGTTTGATCAGTTGTTTCGTCTTCGTTATTGGCTATGTTTTGAGTATTTTGTTGCATTGAGTCGTTTTGCCTAATTATCACACAATCATGTTTTTGGATAAAGTTTTGAAATGAGGAAAAAGTTTTGAAATGAGGATAAAGGTTTTGAAATAAGGATAAAGGTTTTGTAATAAGAGTAAGAGTTTAGAAATAAGGATAAGGATTTTGTAAAAGAATGAGGATTTTGTGTGAGTAAAAGACGAACGCTTGTACAATAATATAACTTTGTATAAATATTTATGAGGTGAAATTAATGTTAGGTTGTGGTCGGGTACCGTTGTGCATTATAGAGGCTAGTTAGTGCGTTGTAGAGGCTAGTTGATGCGTTATAGAGATTGTTTGGTTCGTTGAGTAGAGGTAATTTGTGCGGTTATATTCATCTGTTGAGGTGAGTTCTCGTAGCCCCATTTTTTTACTGTTTTTCTGTTGGGGAAAATGATACTCAAATGTGTTTTAAACTATTTTCTGACCTGTGCGAAACGTGGTTTTGTTTTTAAGACAATTTATGTGCTTATGACTGCTATGTGAATATATGTAATGTGATTTTACTTGCATGTATTATGTTTGGCATGACAAAGGTTGTGATTTTACTTGCATGTGCTGTGTTTGGCATGGCAAGGGTTGTGATTTTACTTGCATGTACTGTGTTTGGCATGCAAGTGTTGTGGTCCTGCCATAATATAGTGCTCCAACTGGTAGGCCCTTTAGGTGCGTAAGTGACATATCGGAGTTGCGACTCCAAAAGCATTGGGATATGCTGGTTTTGGTGACTAGCGGGGATGCTAGGTCATCGCACATGATTAACGGGGATGCTAAGTCATGGGTTTGTGCATATATTCACTGTCATGTAGTACTATTGTCTATTGTTTAAATGATTGGCACAACAACTGGGTTTAAGGTCAAACCTACGAGCTCACCAACATTATTGTTGACATTTTCGTGTATCATTTTCAGGTGTGTTGTTAGCAAAGGTAAATGAGGAGTAATTGGGACCAAAGGATGAGTATATTGGGAGTTTATTGAAAGACAACTGTTTGACTTTTTTCAAGGTTGCGAAATTGTAAACTTTTGTAAATAAACTTTTGTAATAATGTATGGTATGATCTTGTATCTTGTGCAATGTGAATCATTGTGTTGCATTCCCGTGTTTCCCTCGCTGACGGGGTGTGACAATCATCCTTTGGATATGTACCGTGCTTTGAAGATTTCTCGTTGCGATGATGACGAAATCATTGTGATTCTTTGAAAATATGAGAGATTAGAAATGATAAAATAAACAAGTGATTTGTCTTTTTGTGATGCTTTTGACTATTTTTTAGTATTGTTGTCGTCTATATCTATAAATTCTATTAAAAAACAGTTTTTGATGACATCATGGATTAGCTTATTTGACTACGTGTCACATAATTAAAACATCAACAGAAAATTGCTGATATTATAATTATAATTGTAATTTAGTTTTTATTTTTGGAGTTGAAAGTATTTGGTATTGCATTTTACTCGTGTCCTTAGGTTGGGCGCAGTGGTCAGTCGACCTAGTCGGTTGAAAGAACGCAGACCAGGTCGTCGCCACTGTAACCAAAAGTCTGAATCGGCCAGTTGGTGGCAATTTGGACGAATAGGTCACATTTTCGACCAAGTATGCACATCCAAAAAGTTGTCTCATTTTGTACTGTTGTATAAACAAATAAATAAACTTTTTAAAACTTTTATAATTTAAACCCTTTAACCTTATAAATTCTTCATTCATTTCACCATTTTATACACAAATTCAAACCACTTTTTTATACTTCTCGTCTTTATTTACAATGTCTAACGGTTCGACTTCCGTTTCAAAACGTTGTCGAAAGGACAAGACGACTGATAACCGGGCATCATCATAGCCATGGGCAACAACGGAAGAGATCACATTGTGTAAAGCGTGGTGCGACGTGTCAAAAATAGCGTCAGAGGAGACGCAATGAAGATGATAGGGTTTTGGTCGGAGGTTTTTTGCTTACTTTGAGAAAAAAATAGGGGAGAAGATCCGAGGATACGATGCCATCATCATAAAATGAGGGAGAAGATCCGAGGATACGATGCAGATAAAGTTTCATCATATCTGCTAGGCTCCTCTCGAGTTGCCCCCGTTTTACTATGATATTCCATTAGACTTTAACAATCGAGATTTTCTTGTTTTGTAGTACCTTAACTTTGAGGTCCAACGAGTATATCGGCCTGCGCTTCGCTGCGGGACGATGGGTGGGCGTCGTTGTTGTCGATGTCGAAATGGGTCAAACTGGAGCATTATTATAGATAAATTACCAAAACAGAGTTGTTGGACATACAAATGTAAATTTAATAGAAGAAAATACAAAAGAATTTCTTATCAGCTTCTTGTACACTCTAATATCCGCAACATGTTCCCGCCCTCATTTTTGCTACTTCATCAAGATCCTTTGAAGCGAAGCTGAATGATAACATGAATACATCTTCTCAAAAACTTTATTATATCGAATTTGAGTAAAATATTAAAAGTTATACAAAATCATTTTGTCTTTGCAAGATAGTGGCTACTAACAAACCATATAGAACATTCAGTTTCTCTAATCAAACCTTCTGGATACACTAGAACCATCCATTTTCTCTAAATACTTTGTTATGACCCATAATATTTACTGCTAGTGGTTTTAATCTTTTCTAAACCCCATTCACTTCTCTAAATAATCGTATAAAAGGAGATATCAAATTCTTCATTAACGAAGTTACGAAAGGAAATAAACTTTTCAACCAAATCACGTATATAATTTATTATGACATGGGATAAAGCCAAGCCTACCAAGGACCAATATTTACTTGATCTATCATTATTCATCTGGTATCATAGATAAATTCTCAATCAAATTATAAGATGACGAAACACTATGCCACCCTATCTCAGCCAAGTCAGCAGCCCGAAACATCATACATAATATCATCATTGCGGACCTCAATTTCATACCCCAACCCTATCCGTTGTCAAAACTAAATCTTAATGATTCTGTTTCATAATAATAGAAAAATATGCGTTTGTTGCCTTAGCTTTTGATTCAGTTCTGTTTACATCATGAAAAACATGAAACAAATGACAATTTGAAATAACGGATCAGTTTTTGATGGCCATCATTGATTGTTCGCAACCACTTCCAATCATTTAAATCTAATGCAAGAAGCCTTAATAGTTATTAAACATTCACTTACAGCCTATAATACTACTCATATGCCTAAACAATCTGCTCTTTAAGGTGATACCCAGATATAACCGTAACAATTGGCAAGCACGAAATCACCATGATAGCGAAAAAAATCATACCTATTCATGAAAATATTTAGGTTGCTACAATCGGTCGTTACTTAACGGCACCACCGTACTTAGTCATCTTAGAACAGTTTAAACAAGTATCAGCTATAAAACTAAAAAATATTATATAGAATCAATTAAGTGCCAAAGAAGGATTAAAGCACATAAAGTCAACTTTTAAATAACTCAATAAAATAACCCAGGATATAACATAAAAGAATATATTGCCTACCTCAATTATCATTTTTGAAAAAGAAGTATTTGTTGTGACAGACCCATATAAAATGGATTTTGGGGTAGGCCTTCAATATTGCAAGAAAAAGGTTTAGGTTTCAGTTTTGACCATATACCTGTAAGTGATTGATTTAAGTATGTTTTTAGCCCACCACAGTTGAAACAAAGAAAGTTAGTTAAAAGGAACGGTAATGTTGCTAATGGCTAAAAGTCTATTGTAATACATGACAATCTTCGAATAATTTACACATGTAAAGTTACTAAATTTTTACTTGTAGCATAATAATTTTCTATCAATCAACATGTTCACTAACAATTTATTATATATAAACAAATGGAAAAAATTAAGTGCATGCGGTTGAAACCCAAACCCATTATGACCCATCTATCCTTCACATCTTGCCAACTCTAAGTTAGAATGTAAAGCATCTGAATCAGCAAAAACTGCAATAGACTAACCATTGTTGCGATCAACACCATCCCAATAACGTCCTGGTCTGATATTATTACGGTTTGCTGCAACGTCAAACCCCTTAAGAAGCTGCATAAGATGGGAGCCACTGCTCATTCTTTGGGCCAAAATGTACCAACCGAAAGAAAAATATTATTAAGAGTTACAAACATGATGTACCTTAAAACATCAAATACATCATGTTTGTTTCAGACTGATGCAACTAAAGCGAATCTAAGATGTTCTCCTCTTTTGAGAGCAAATTCTATCTCAGAATCACCCTGTGGTTGCGAGATCAATCCTTGAAAGGCGTACAATGAAGGTGAAAGCGAGTACAAAGATTCATACTCGTTAAATTTCAAACATCAAAATATTCAGGCTCAGCAATGGTGTACATGTTTTGGAATATCATAACTAAATAGTTATTGTTATAAATCTAATAATGTCCAGTACGTTGGATTGTGCCTTAAAATGTGATTGTCCGTAGTATTTAGGCAAATCACATCGAGCAAGATTTGTACTGCCGTAGTTGATCTAAATCAATTTAAATCGTAATTAAGATTCATAACCCTTCTACAAGTGATACAGTGTAAAGGTAAGATTCTGATTCACCACCAAGTATCGGCGAGTGAATCTTAATACACCCTGGTCATGCATTAAGGTACCAATAGTACTAGCCTAACAATGTGCGTTTCAATCTCCCACAGAATTACGTTCACTGTTTCCTTGTTTTATACACTGATAATGAAATGGATTATTACTTCCTGAAGATGCATGAACATACCTTTTTTAATCGGATCAGTTATATGTTTTAATAATCTGTTTAATATATATTAAAAACTTGGACATAGATACAAATTGCGTTCATATGTACTACAACAGCAAGCTGTAGTCACTTAGTGTAACACTTCGTAAATTTCGGGTCAATATTTTAATCCATATTCTATTATTTATTTTACTTTTGAGAAAAAAATTATTTTTACAGTTTTACCGAAGTGTTACCGCGCGTTGTCGTAAATTGTTGTTTAGCATGAACCTAACTTTAAATTTAATATCCATCTACGTGTCCTATATATTTTATTATTTCAAAAAAATATCCCATATGATGTAATTTTGTTTTTATCCTATACGGTTTCGCTCTGTGGTTCCGCCTAAACTATTACAATATTTTATGTCTATACCCGTTGGCCCTAAAACTACCCACCAAAAACACAATTTATAACCAACAAAATAAACTAATATCTTATTATTCTTCTACCCTTGATTGTGCGACCCACATCATACGTGTCTCTAAAATTTTGATAATGAGACACTTGTCTCATTGAAATTTCATAACTATGCATGATCATCTAAGATCAACACATACACTTTCTCCTTAGTTAACATTTAAAGCAAAATTATTTTCTTGTTCCTTCTTTTTGGTCATTCCTAGAAGCCACCACAACAACAATTTCATCAAAATTTTACAAGTCATTTAATTCAAGAGGTGTATGTTTTTAAAGGCTTACTTCATCCAATTTCAAGGTTTAATCAAGAATAAAAAAGTTAGGGTTTCAATAATATTTTGGGGTTTTTGCAAGGAATCATCTCCTCTCTTTAATTCTTGTGTTAATTTGCTTGTTCGTCATCTTTTGTAAGTTTAATCCTAAACCTTTCTTTGATTTCTTGATTATTTATGTTCTTGCATAAAGAACCATAGAATCCATGTGTTTGTGTTGTTCTTATAAAAGTAAATATGATGGGATTAAGTGGTTATTAGGAATAGTTTTGGTTATTGAACTAAGTAGTGGAAGGAGACTAAGTTAGACATGGGATTTGTGAAGTTGTGGTTGAGTTTTGGGATGTTTTCGGCTAAGAATTAGTTGCTGCAGATTTTCAATTAGTAGGTTTCGAGTGTCGTAAAAATGTTAACTAGCTTAAACTTTAATAATATGATAGTATATTGTCTCCTGGACGTTTGGATATAAAGAACGTAAAAATCAGCCTCATAACGAAGGATTATGGCCAAATGAAGTTGGGAATATTTTTCGGCAAAATTGTTTTTGGGGACATTCTGTGCAGAACCTAAAATGGGTATTTTGACCCCTTTCGGGTCCGTTTTGGCTTAAGTGTAAAACACGAAAATTGTCCGAAATGAAATTTTACCAAAGATATCGAGATATTTTTAAGCTTGAAAATGTAAAACGAATGTGTTAAGGTCGTTTTAAGGTTGACGAAACCTAAACATTTTTCTGCAGCATTTTACCTTCTGATCCGATTTTAAAATGAGGTTTTGACCCATTTTGGGTCCGAACCGGCTTAAACTTATAAAACGAAAGTTGCCCGGAATGATATTTTACTAAAATTATCGCGAGATTTTTAAGCTTGAAAGTGTAAAATGAGGGTGTTAGGCCTGGTCAAAGTCGGACAAAAATTTCTGAGAAAGTCAAAGGTACATAGCCGATTGAAAATTAAAAAGGGCATTTCGAGCGATTTTGGGTCCGTTTGAGCCATAAAATCTTTAGAAAATATGGTAGTAACATTTATATATCTTCCATATACGTTAAGGAACTTTAAAACATTATTAGGTAAAGAAGTCATGCTTTTACTAGATGTTATGAATGTGGATATTAAATAAAGGGGTGTTTGACTAGAGCTTAATTTAGCACCTAAATAAGCAATTTTGGTTTAAGGCTTGAAGAATAATGATTTAGACATGTATAATAAGCTGTGATATAAGTTTGGTAAAGATTGAAATGACTTATTATAGGTTTTGGGTCGTTTAGGACATGTTTAAAAATGGGACACCATAGTGTGCAGAAATTAGGTCAACTTTGAAGGGTCATAGAAAACAAACCGTTCATCGGATTGACTTGAGGACTAAACGAAAATTGTAGTCCTTTGAGTCTATTTTAATTGTTAAGAAGAAAGTTTTGGCTGAATGAGAAGTTAAGTTAGTGTAAATTGCAGATTAGTGCAGCAAGGTGCTGATTGAAATGAAATATTGGGTTTTTGGGCATTTTCGGATTCGTTTGGGATGTGAAGACCTTAGCATCACTTATAAATTATTAAGGAGTGTTGGAAACTTTATAAAGACGATTTTTCATAAGCGTAAGGGTTTACTAAAAATGGAAAGGTTATGTTGACGAAAAGCATATATTAGCGATATAAAAAGGAGAACTAGACGTTAAGATCACTAAGTGCGTTTAGACGTAATTTGGGATTAAGAAATATTTTTAGACAACATTTACGTTCGGGATTTCTAAGCTTTCCAAAAATAGAAACCTTCCAAAAATAGTAACTTTTCGTCTAAGTGTCGCAACTTAACTTAAGATCTTTTATCTTCATAAAGACACATTTTGCTAATTAAACCAAGACACAACACATGTGTATGCCATTTGATCTAAATAGACGTATTATGCATTATTTCGTTAAATATATTTCTTTCCCCTAAAGCATGTCGTTCAATTAGGTCGCAGTTAGGATCTTGTGACTTCATTTCTTTGTTGTTGATCATTTCATTTCTCATCGTTTGCTCATGGTGCGTTCATAGCCCCTTTTCCTTATTTAATGTTTTTCAAACTCCACGGGGGAGATTACATGCTAGTTTTGCAAAATTAAACACAAATGATTGATGGGTATGCTTGACTCGAATACGTGCATTTAGTTTTACAAAATTAAACACAAGTGATTAAATAAGTATGTTTGACCCGAATACGTGAATTATTGACATTGAGTACCTTTTTGCCGAAAAGTCCCTAATTTCATGAACCGTTAAGTACATACGTGGTAAACGCTAGTACTATGAATATATCTATTAGGTTTGACAAACCCTGTCCGGGTGAGTAGCGCTCACTTAAGTACATGTCGAACGGACACATTATATTGAGAATTAAGGTAGATGGAAATTATACCTTCGATGGGAAAATCTTACATTATGACGTTAACGTTCGGTGTCATGAGCTCGATGCAATAATATTCTTACATGACTTGTATGTGTTGCAATGTCACTCGATGAACAAAACTTGTGTTCTACTCATTTATTTATAAACTCTATGAATTCACTCAACTTTATTGTTGACTTTTTAGCATGTTTAATCTCATGTCTTAAAGTTGTAAGCTTCTTGGATGGGAGTTGCGAGTCGCGCGGATATCTTTTGAAGATTCTACTTGGCATATTTTCACATTCGATGAAATTATCTTTTTAAACTTTATGTCATGTTCAAACGTTTT
The DNA here is from genome assembly GCA_026074375.1 of Tanacetum coccineum. Taxonomy (NCBI): domain Eukaryota; kingdom Viridiplantae; phylum Streptophyta; class Magnoliopsida; order Asterales; family Asteraceae; genus Tanacetum; species Tanacetum coccineum. The sequence continues at coordinate 2,864 of BQNB010077465.1, read as the reverse complement.
TTTGTTCTTTTGAAACCGTGGGACCTATTTGCAAACTCTGATATTTTATTGTATCGAATGTAAACTTATTTTAAAACGTCTCTTTTGGAGGGTTGTTTTCTATGGCTTATACTTTGTGCTATGAAGTAGCACCCCAGTTGCATTCTGATGCGTTCCGAATTTAGGGGTGTTGCTCTTAGTGTACCTTAAACGACTATTTACATATTGCACGCAACAAATAAACAATCGTAACGCAAGTAAGAACACACCTTGACT
>BQNB010077464.1:12500-30835 GCA_026074375.1 Tanacetum coccineum | reverse complement strand
TTGAATGGGAATAGGGTGTGGAGGTTTGCAGTCACAATAGGTTTTGTTACTAACATCTTGATTGTAGCGTCGGTATGAGGAAGAAGATGAGGAACTCATCTTGATTGGGGTGTGTGAATTGAAACACTAATTTGTGTGTGTGAATGTGTGATATGAACCCTAAAAAAATGGGAGGGATGAAGCTAAGATAGGAACAGCCGAAAATACCCTCCACTTATGCCAACTTAACGGGATTGACTAACAAAAGTTACTCAGAGGGACTAAACCCGATACGGTTCAAAAGTTTGGGGACTGAATCCGTTAAAAAAGTTTCGGATGGACTAAATCCGTTATACCCGTTAAACATTAGGGACGAATTATGAAATTAACTCTAATCTTTATATAAAAGCCAACACAACTCATTAAATACGCTTTTAATGCTTCTCCCCGTCTGACCCGCCTGACCCGGGGTTTTCCGGCGGGTTCCGGCCGTTGACCCGGTCCGATTTTTTTTTTAATAGTTATTTTCGCTCACTCGCCACGTACCCCTTGAGTCATCACCTTCCCATTATACTTCTTTGGTAGATCCTTGCTTTATCAAAATAATTATCAAAGAAACACCCACACAAAACTCACACACAATACCACCGTTGTGGCGTCTTTGGTTTTCCGGTGAGGCGGCGATGGCGATTAGGTATCCTTTTAATTTTTACTAGCTTAATGTGATTAAGGATTTGTGATTCTGGGGTTTTTTTTATAAATCATGTTTTGGGTTTTTGATTACTCATACTATTGCTTATTTGTTTGGCAGGAAATCGCATCGAAGTTATCAATTTACTAATGTGAATGGGGCTTTCTTTACAGTAAAGAACAAGGGTGTTATATAATGTGTTTTAGTGGGGAGCATAGATGATTATGGATTGATAACAATGAAGAGGTTAGTATTTGTTTAATAGTGTAAATATGACATCTTTAGTTTACGCTCAGTTGTGTAACTATATATCAAATTATTTGCAGATTGTTTTAGGATTTGATTACGGAAATAATAGGAGGGTTTTTTTGTTCATGCTCCTTTGAACACCTTGCTTAACAAGGTAGAATTTTTTTTTTGTTATTTGATGTGATAATATGTATTGATTTTGTTTTTTTTATGGGTATGTTTGGTTTCATCAAGAAATTGCGTAAATTAGTTAAAGTTGATGTTTTTTTGTAAAATAATGTTAAACATAGGTGCTTTTGTATGTTTTAGTATCTTTTTCTAATTGGGTTTTGTTCTCTAAGAGCATGTTTTTTTTTGCGTTTAGGATAACTTGGATGAAATGGCGAGATTTTGCTTCATCCGAATGGACTAAGCGAGGTAGAAACAACGGCTATATGATCTTATGATTTGGGGTGCATAAGGCTACTGTTAATGTTTAGATGGCTTTAATTGCCTGGATTTAGCTTTTGGCTTGGGGCTGCTATGTTTGTATTGTCACGAGATATTGTGAAGGCGGCGATTTGTAAGTGGATATGGAAACCGATGATTGATACATATGCGTCATATGGATATGGAAACCACCCTCTTAACAAATCCACCGCCCAACACACACGAAATCATGACCATCACCATCACCTTAAAATTGCAGTTGTGTTGCTCGGATGCCCATGCTTAACACTTCTTGATTCAGGTAAATAAAAGAAAATAATAATTATACTTCTTTTTAAACATTTAGAATAGAGAGTAATTGCTAATTAATTATCTGCATAATTTATCTCCAAACTGTTAGATTAAATGGAAGCTAATTTTACATGTTTCTCAACCTGCTATTATAATTAGTTTTTATTGTAATTTTCTGTTTTTTTGATAATAGGTTGGACCGATTTATAAATATACATTCCAGCGAGATTAAATTTCGTGTTGTGGATATGAAACTGAAATCAATGTAGGTAACAATTTAGTGTTTTCATTGACCATATGATTTTTTATGATTATCAAGTGGATACCGTCTGTTTCGAATACTAAATCATTTTTAAGATCATATTAGGATTGGATCTCTCAGTATGCTGTATATTTTAAATGACTTGCACTATTGCTTTCGGTTTTTGTTTCTTTTGAGCTATGCATAATTGTATATACACTAACTTTTAGATTTGATGCAGGTTCGAACTTGGGAACATATTGTACGCGTAAAAGTGTTGAGGTTACGCTCAGGGGATGAACCTAATACGTGTGACCATCGTTGAAATGGATTCGGGTTTGAAGCTCCGTGCGTTGGCTAGAATCTGGAAAGGTGGGTGAATCATTCGAGCCATAATTGGACCGCATCAAGCAGGCATATGACAGAAACCTAGAGTTGGCTAACCTTTTGGTGGACGCCGAGGTAAGAGCGTTTAAGTTAAACTGCTTATTTCTAAAACAGTTAAATCAGTTATGTACTTATGTGTGTTTACATTGTTGATAACTATCTAGATATTAGTAGGTTGGTGCTTGCTTAAAGCAGATAAAGCAGTTTACATAAGCAACGTTTAAAACCCATTAATTGTATGGCATCTTACGATGTCACTTAAAAAGGGGTTTCATTAACGATAGTAATTTGGAAATTTAAACTTCAAGCAGGTTGTTCACCTTATTTCCTAAAAACAAGTGTATTTAATTGGTGCTTTAGTTAGCTGAAGATAGCTTCAGACTCTCAAAGTTACCGACCAATCCACAGACGTTATTTAGGGGGTGTTTGGCTTTGCTTTTTAATAGTGGTTATGTGAGATGGAATAATTAGAACAAATATTTAGGGGATGGTGTTCAAAGCAAGTTAATATATCTGTATAAGTTTACTAATCTATATATTTGAAGTTCTGCTAATATTTATACGTGTGTGTGCTGGAACAAGTCTTCTTAATGCGTGTGCGTACGTGGATTATCAGGTGATCATGGTGTAAAGAAAAGAAGGGCATGTCTATTAAAATAGGTAAAAGCTCACACAAATTTGTGCGTGGATTTGCTGGAAGACATATTTATATCGTTTTCTGGTAAAAGTCTCATGGTAAGATCATTTGTGCGAATATGTTCAAATGTTATTTGTAACATAAGATCTTTGTTGGAACGTATGCTAATTGGAATGTACTTGCTTTGATTGCAGATAAGTGTGGGAAACAGTGGAAGGAGTTCCTTGATAGCAATGAGAACATTGGCTTCATATTTCATGTAAATTCTCGGTTCCCTGTTTTCTCATGGAATATTTGGAATTCGTTTCCCCTATTTACTCGCTCATATATGCGTTGTGTTGCAAAGAAAAACAGAAATGCCAAAACGAAATATTCATCGTTAGGGTTACCATTACTGCAATATTTGGCTAACGTATTAGCCAAGCAAAATATCAAGTTAGTCGATTGTTTACTGTCAATCATTAAGTTGTTTCGTAAATCGTCTAATTCCAACTATTTGTGTACAATGCTTTACTGAAGCAGCTTGAAACATGAACAGAGAAACATATTCCGAATTTTGCGTTAGTATTCTTGATCCATAAACTCCCATTCTTGGGCGAATGAAGTGATACATACGTCTTATCATCGCTGATTTATACAACTTCTAGCTGGATTATTTTTTTCTTTCAGGTTGATTACTTCTATTCGAGGTATAACCGTGTTGAGAAAATCAGAGGTGTTTGTTCTAGCTTATATTTCATGCTTATTGAACTTTTAAAGACTATGTTATATGCTTGATAAGCTCATAGGCCCTAGAAAGATAATACGCATATACGCCGCACAAGTAAGCCAAAACAAACACGCTATAATATGAAACCAGACGGAGTTGTAACCGATCTTCATGTATCCTAAATGAAAGAACAGGTCAGTGCATAAAATACTCGGTCTAAGTTATCAGAATATTAGACACCTGTGTTTAGGATTAATGTTTTTGGTATTTCCAAATGGAGGGAAAACTGATGAAGATACTCTGACACACTGATTATCAAAATTTCACACACAAAGTTTATTTCTGCTTTCATTTTATATTCCCATCTATAATACATTTATTGTTCTCTAACCGGAACAAACAATTGTTGTCTTCAATAGTTGCTACAAATCCAGATTGTGACGCTTTGCGCTTTGTCGGACAAACACACTCCCCTTGACGACAAACTGTCTCCGGACATACAGTAACCTTTTCGCATTTACATCTATGGGGTGAAATCAGATAATAGTTTCAATAAGAGGAATAAAATGAAGAAGTATGGATGATGTTTTAATTATAGACCCATTTATAAAGAGCGGGTCAAAATAGGTTACAATAAAAAATACTATGTAGGATATAGTGTTTGGATTAACTAATACTGAATTAATACTTAAAAAGTTGCAATAGCAAAGAATAAAAACGTTCTTAGCTTATGTGGCGTCAAAGTAGAATGCATCAATTTGACTAATACGACGTATATGATATACTTCTTTCTATAGCAGGTTTATGGTGAAGATGAATGGTCCTTCGGATTTTGTGAACGGGGAACTGGAGTTTTTAGTTGTCCTGCGAAATGTCCAATGTACACATAGAAATACATTGTTCTTGGTGGAACAGACCTTACTAAATCCAAGGTCAAACAGATATTCGGAGAACTAAGTACGGAATGACCAGGTGACTATAATGCACTTTTTTTATATCCAATGTACACATATAGAAATACATTGTTCTTGGTGGAACGGACCTTACTAAATCCAAGGTCAAACAGATATTCGGAGAACTAAGTACGGAATGACCAGGTGACTATAATGCACTTTTTTTTATACCCGTCGACTAGAAAAAGAAAGACTAGCTGCTGCACTCAAAAAGAGGACCAACACGCGCACATACTTCAGGCGGACCGTGGGGTAACTACCAACAATCCCTCTTTTGGGTGTGTTTTGATGGAAGAATCTGCCTCCTCGAACTGCTTCCTGTTGTGTGATGTGTTGGGTAATTTGATAGTACAAGCTTCAATAGGCGTTAGCGACAACAAGTCTGCAATGTCGTCTTCAACAAGAAGGTTGCAATGGAGTGGCAACAACACCATCAACGCTGAAATGCAGCAGCACGATTGCAAGGTCAACATCATGTTGCAGCGTCATCAAGGTTAGTACCTAATATCAGTCTGGATTCTTAGGCCTTATGTGGTTAATTTTTTTTATACATATGACCACACTGATCCATTACTAAAAGTAGTAACCTGAAATGACCAGATTTAGTATAAAATTGATTGGAATTGCCCCCCTTGGGATGACTTTGCTTTGGTAAAACAAGAGTGTGCGGTTTCAAAAAGTTTTATCTTTACATTTGGATTTGGCTGAGTAAATGTTCAGATCAAAGTCACAGGAAACGCTGACTCGGCCGCGTTTCGCGTTTCGGATCGTTCGTACCCAAACGCGGTACGATCGCGACTCGGATCGCTCGGGATCGCGATCTGGATCGCTATATTCGGCGTTTCCGAAGCACATCAATCAGCGTACCGAAGTCTATTGGTACAGCGTACCGAAGTCTATTGATATGGCGTACCGAAGTCTATTGGTACGGCGAACCAAAGTTAATTGGTACGGCGTACCAAAGAAAATTTCTTAGAATAGTTCATACCTTTTTGCAAAGACATGTATGATATGTTTCTTTTTTGCTTAATATCCTAGATGGGGAAATTCCTTAACCCAATTAGTAAATTGTTTGTTTCTTTTTTGCTTAATATAAAGATACATCCTAAATAGAAAAGGGTGCCAAAAATGAACTCCCTCCCAACCAGGATGTGTATCTTGACAAAATTACTCCCACATCTCTCCCTTTTTTGTTCCATCTGCTCCACACATCCATATTTTTTCCTTCTACACTTTGATCCACCACCAAAATATCCCATAGCTTTTTTTTCTTTTATTCATCTCCTTCCCCATATCTTCCAATGTTCTTCCTTATCTACCTTCGCACATGATAGCCCATTAATAAATTAGGGGTTTTTCACCTATAAATTGCTTCTTGAAAAAGGTAATGTATGCATATTAATTGACTCGAATGGGATATGTGATGTCGTGATTCTTTGAGTTTTTAGATGTTTGCACTTGATTCTGTTTAAAATATTTTGGGATATGGGACCTAATGTCGTGGTTTTGTATATGTTTCAATTTTTATAAAGTATTTCACATCAGGTTTGCTTCAAACTATTGATTTTTTTTGGGATTTTAGATCCGATCTGAATAAAGTTGTAGATTTTGATTCCTGGGTTTTATACGTTATTGATTTTGAGTTTATATATTCATTTTATATGGAGGGGTAGATAGGTCAACTTTTTTGATGAAAATTTTCATTCAGGATGTAAAAGAAAAACACATTTGTTCATGAGATCCTTACTCCAAAACAACTTTATTTATGTAAACAGGATGTATATCCAAACAGGAAAAAAAGAAACACCCTAAGTTTCTTTATAGTGAATAAAACTTCATCTTTTATAATGTGTTGGTGTTATGACCAACTAATAGTATACGGAATATATCGTTGCTTAAATTGTTTATGAATCGATGGGAGGACAATCAAATCTGTCATTCGTATGCAGACTGAGACATATATGCACTGATTTTTTGAACTACCGGTTCCAAGGCATGCCAAAGCTACAAAAAAAAGACGACCAGTTCTAAGGCAGAAAAGAAATATCAAGTTATATGAAGTTACACTTATAGATTTGAGACAAATAATTTGTCAACAAGCTGAAACTCGGTTATTAGAAACCAATAAGATACCTTCACTTAATGACATCATTAATTTTCCATAACTTTTAGTATAAACGTGTCTGAGTAGATATCTTCGGTTAATTTATCTAAATTTGAGGTTTCTTTTGTAACATGAGGTAGAATTACATTGCATGCATGATGTATGGCTAGATAAAAGAGTGAACTTTTAATAATTCCTAACAACACATGGCACATAACTACATAATAACTTGATATCTTGAGCAGAACATGATACCTTCATTCATAACAACAGAGCAGTACATAAAAAATGGAGTAAATTGCATAAATTGTCCCTAAAGTTTGGCCAAATTGCATGTTTCGTCCTAAACGTTACGAAAGTGCAAAGATCGTCCCTCTGAGAAAACCTTTGGTGCAAGTATCGTCCCTGTGGAGAAACATTTGGTGAAACCTTTGTTGCAAGTATCATCCCCGCAGGGACGATACTTGCACCAAAGGTTTCTCCACAGGGACGATCCTTGCACTTTGATAACTTTTAGGACGAAACATGCAATTTGGCCAAACTTAAAAGACGATTTATGCAATTTACTCTAAAAAAATGGTTTACCATAGAAGTTCAAGATCAAGATTTCTTAGATATCAAAAGTTGCTTCTGCCAGCTATATCAAATTTACATTCCATTCAGTTACAGGTCAACATCTAAGGAATTGAGTAGGCCCGAAACGTATTTCGATCACCCATATATACATCATTCTCAGATACACTTGATGGGTCATCGAGTACAATAGTTAAATATCGCCAAACTAATGCTTGGTGGTTGGTATTTTGCTTCCATCAGCTCTTTAGCACACTTTTGTTTGCCTGATTCATTCAGTTTCTGGAGGAAAGGTTAGCACTCATGGGAGAGAAGATAAGAAAGTATATTGCTGAGTTGAAATATGTTGATTTTCCTTTTGTATGTTGATCTTCATTCTGTAAATTACATTGCCAAAAAAGACAAATCTGTAAGACATAAATTCACACAAAGAGGTTGTTTTTAGTGCTATATGAAGACTAGCAAATGTATAAGGTTTTCGCTTTAATGTATGTTTATATCATTAATAAAGCTTTAATGTATGTTTATATCATTAATAAACCTGATAGGTAAGCAATTCACAACACGCGCGGGTATCAAAACCTTGTGTGTATTAAGTGGCAATCATTGCATATCTTCTTATTCCATGATTTCATCTTTCCCCTATGTTATTTATATATATATTTTGGTTCACAATATTGTTTATGATTATTGTTATTTAATTTTTCTAATTCTCTTTATTAAAATTGTATATTTATAATTTATTCTCTATTATAACAAAAATGAGATACACCACCAATAATATATTGTTAAATTTCACCGGTTAGGAACCTAACCGTAGTCCACCCGCGTGCTAACACCCGGGTATAACACTGGTCTCTTTTTACCTATACATTGAACCTGAGCTTAAGTAAACTTCACAACAGTTTTATGAGAAATGCTACACTCACAAAGAGTTTACAAAAAATAATTCACATAATGACTTGGCATAATGACTTGGCATAATGTGACCACAAATGTTCATCTGTCAACAAACATTTAACCACCTTCTTTAACAAAGGAAAGCGTACTCTTCCATTTATTGGGGAGCATAAGATGTAGGAATCAACTGTAAGTTAACCTTTTTTGCTACTATTGAGCTCTCGACCTCCGTCATATCAAGTTCCATAGGACTTAATCCATCAGGGAGTTTCCAATCGAAAGAGTACAGCATTTGAGCAAGGAAAAGCTTGACTGATACTAAACCAAAATTGATACCTGGGCACATTCTCCTCCCTGACCCGAATGGTATGAACTCGTAATTAGATCCTATGAAGTCAACTGAACTATTGTCAAATCTCTCTGGCTTAAAGGTCTCAGCGTCCTCCCAATATTCAGGATCAGTTGAACATGCGAAAGCATTAACAATGACTTTGGTTTTAACGGGTATGTCATAACCACCAATTTCGCATTGCTCCCTACATACACGTGGAATTAACAAAGGGAGTGGGAGGTGAAGCCGTAGAGTTTCCTTGATTACTGATTGCAAATACGTCAAACATTGTATGTCTGTCTCTTTGATTTTTGTCTTACCTTTGAAGGCTTCTCTCACTTCATCTTGTGCCTTCTTCATCACCCTCGGATGCCTTATCATTTCTGTCATTGCCCATTCGATTGTAAATGAAGATGTATCAGTTCCTCCAGCAAATACGTCCTGTATCGATCAATGAACAAATTTAAATTTTACAAGAAGATAATTTCTGAAGTTACTTCCCATGAACTTTGAATTGGGAGTGAGTAGCATATTTTCTATCCATCTAGCCATTTAGGACAAAAGATAGGATCGGATAGTATGTCATAAACTTTGGCCATCATTTGCATGTTTTGCATATTAATATCAATTACCTATGTCTAACTAACTAATGATAATAGTCTTATACTCGATAAGAGAACCATGATGAGAGTTCACTGAAGTCGATCTGGTGTGTGAAGAAAAAAGTTGTGATAGCTATCTTTAAACATTAAAACCAAATTTGTTTCAACACTTGCTTTGTACTTTGACAAGCATAGAAGGGTGGATCTAATAATACAAATAAGTTATATCATAAAATGTTTGTGTGAACAATATTGACTATAAATAATGTAAAAGATGTTACTGGTCTATATATATCACATGATAATGTCAAGTTCCAATGCAAATATAATATATGGTAAAAGTCAGAATGAAGTTCTTGAAGGTTATGAAGCTACGTACCACAAATATGGCTTTAATGTTGTTGTTGGTGATGGGAAACTCGAGACCACCTTCATTTTTTACTTGAAGAAGTACATCAAGAAGATCTTCCTCTTGCACGTGATCACCTTTGTCTATACGACGTTGTTCGTGGTCCTTTAAGATGTCATCAAATACCTTGTCAAGGGTCCTGTAGAGTTTCAATAACTTTGATCTCATTCCAGAAACAAAGTATAGAAGCTTAAACTTCGGAAAAAGATCCGCCACATAAAATCCAGAGCTTGTTTTTGCCAACACATCTAAAAACTCTACGAGTTCATGTTGGTATTTAATGTTTTTACCAAAGGAAGCTATACAAACAATGTTATTAATTGATTTAGTGATGGTTTGGTGTAAGTTTACAAGCTTCCCTGAAGATAATCGGAGGAAATCTATGAAACGGTCAAGCTCTTGTTCTCTAATAGGACCAAATGATTTAACCTTTTTGGCACTAAGTAGTTCCAAAGAAGAAATCTTTTTCATTTGTCTCCAATATTCTCCATAGGGAGCAAGAGCTATATCACTGTTTCCATATAATACGAGATCGCTCGTAAAGGTTACGGGTCGGTCTGCAAGGGCAATATCATGGATTTTAAGTGCCTCTTTCGCTAGTTTTGGTGATGAAATGACGACTGTTGAAATTTGGCCAAGTTGGATGTGCATGATTGGGCCATGCTTTCGTGCTAAGTCTCTAAATGCACGATGTGCAGGTAATCCAAATAACTGGTATATGTTTCCGATTATAGGTAGCTTTGATGGCCCTGGTGGCAGGTTTAGAGATGTTTTCCCTGTGACTGATCTCTTGTTGAGTAGAAAGTAAGAGAGGATGACGAGACACAAAACAAGGAAAAACAAGACCATTGTTGGTTTATAATTAGGATTACCTTGGTGGTAGTAGATCTTCACCGTATATATTTATAGGAAGTTTTCTACATGTTTATTACTTCATGTCTTTATCGGTTGAAAATTTCCTTTTTCTTATAAAATTTCCTTTTTCTTTTTTATTTATATATGGTTATGGTTATTTATTACTCATTAGGTGTGAGATCACTAAAAACACGTTTCAGCAACTATTTTATGAAGATGACAGTTACTTCTTAAATTTTCGAAGACAGTTACTTCTTCAACGAAAAACACTTGTGAAGTTTTACAACTCCCTGGCAGAGTACTTAACTATTGTAGTAGTATAGGCAAGACTCGGGGGTTATTATCGTTCTCTAGGGGAATAGGTTTGGAAGGCTTGATCACGGTCTAACAGAAGTCTAAAGGTTGAGAGAATATTATTTTGTATTTTTATATTTATAAAAAAACAGATAAATTTATGGTTTGAGAGGTTTGACTGGTTTTAGCTATTAAACTAAGTAACAAACTATGCTAATGGTGATAACAATATAATAAAAAGATTGTATTCATTTAATCATGTATTACTCTCTAGATTGTTTCTCCTAGTGTTGTTCTTTTGTCACACTTGTGATGATCTATGTAATTATTTCCTAAGATGAATGAATTACACGAACCCGCCGTCTATTTAATATTCCGTTAAGGAAAAACACAAAGTAAGGTAGTATGAAGACTATTACCCGACCCCCAAAAGTATATTAAATGCATTTGAAATATATTAAAAGTGGATCAACCATATAAGGGACAAGGTAGTATGAAGAATGTTACTCGATGGTATCCTTTCTACACAATCATGTTTCCCTAGACATATCAACAGCGATACAGACAAAAGCTGGTTTTATAAAGCCTAACATTCATATTCATCACAAGAAGCAACACCACTAAGATTTACATTCTAGGTTTCATACAATCATAAATGAATACAATAAAGAGTTTAGCCAAGCATGTTAAAGATAAAGCAAGAACAATAAAGAATCAAACAACAAGACATATTGAATGATTAAGATAGTCTTACTTGATTAAAACATGAATTGAAGGAGGTACAATAGGGTTTTGAAGCCCTAAAATTATCCTAATAAGCTACCAAACGAACTAGGGTTCGTCCCCCTTTTTTACTCTAAAGTTACACACATAAAACCCTAATTTCGGGTCTGTATTTACAAGAATATCGTTGTGACAGCGTCGCGTTTTAATCGTGACGTCGTCATAAAGTAGAATCTTCTAGATCCGAGTTGAGTCAGTGCGGGCTGACGCCGTCAAGAAATGTTGTGACGCTATCACTAGATGAAGTGTGACGGCGTCGTGTATGAATGGTGACGCCGTCTCCAGCCGCTGAGACTTTAAATCTTGAGAGTCTTGGTGTTGGTTCGTAATCTTGTTCGTTTTTTTTCTAAATGAGCCCAAGTCACGTGTATTTCCTCCAAATGCCTTCCAAATGCTAAATACCTGAAATTGAATGATTAAGTACCTATTTTGGGCATAAATGCATAATTTAGGGGGTTAAATGACCCTGAAAAAGTGTATAAATAACACCTTATCAAATACCCTTACACTTGAGATTTGCTTGTCCTCAAGCAAATGGGTTTTTCTACCTAGACAATAGCAGTATTAGGGTTATTTAACCCACTCTTTAAAAATATTTTACAACACAACCTTCTAGACCTCGTAATTAAAAGCACAGAAAGTATATACTTGCACCTCACATAAGTGTTTGGAATTCTCTCTTTCACTCGGGTGTATAATAAATTATAACAACTATAGGAAAACGGAAAATCAACACTCATTACCTGTCATAGCATATAAATTACCATAGGCTTGTTAAAGGATCAAACCTCCACCGCTGGGCGCAAGCATTATTCATTACTATCTAAGAAGTCTTTTAAAGGGTTGTAGAGTGTAGGTGTAAGATAACATATAATGGAAACGGAAACGGATGAGATACATTTGGGTGAATTTGGAGTGGAAGGGTTAGCTAATTATTTATACGAATACACGTTGGTTTGGTTGCTAAGCCAAGACTTAGACGAAGATATACAAACTCTACATCAATCTCTTTCTTTTTCTTTTCTCTTTTTTTAATTTTTTTAAAAAAAAAATTAATAACATAATACATCATAACTTGGGGTTTATAACACGTACCCTTACACTTGAGCTTTTACATGCTCGATATTTACAATCTAACTAATGACCCAATTTGAGGTGGATCAAAATAACATGGAGATCATCTAACAAACGTATGGGGGTATTGACTTAACTTTTCTTCTCTATTCTTCCGCGAAATAAATACTACCATGAATCCCAATCGTCCCAAAATGGTATTTACAAGGATAAGGACTTAGCAACTGTGTACTCAAATAATTAACTTGTGTTAAACATAATAATGTACTAAAAGCAAGTACATACAAGATAGGCTAAGGCAATTTGGGTGTAACGATTGGTTTAAGGGTGACAATGCTCTTCATTAATAGTTCGGCTTAACCAGAAAATTATAAGAACCATGAAAATGAGTGTATGACAAAGGTGTGGGATAGTTATATGATCGGTGTGACCATCATAACAATTACATGTTTAAAACATATGTTAATCTTAATGCCTCTTATCAAGCAAATCCTAATACTTACTATGCGGTCTCGGAATGCATCACAATAACAAGTTCTAGAATTTAATATACTATTGGTTTAAACCGATCTAAATGCTCCAGAAAAGGCGACAAAACCACATCTACACATCCGTAACGACGGAATAGATACACATGATTGCTCACTCCTTAACTCGAAAAAGCTAACGGTATAAACTATCTTGAGTATCAATAATAGATACCCGAATTCATATAGATCTAAAGGCGAACCTCGCATTTTTGGGGTGGAATTTTAAGGGTTTTTGTGCTAGTCATATGCATTCCTATCCATGAGACGCTATTAATACTCGGTTTTCGTCGGTATGTGTTATAAAAAAATTAAATTTTTGTCAAAATTACCTTTTTATGCTATATTTCAATATATTACCCATCATTTTAAGAACAAAAAAATGGCAAATAAAGGAATAGTTTTTAAGGCTTATTTTCCTCCTACACTTAAGTTGAACATTGTCTCCAATGTTCTATAGAAGTACCCGTAAAAATGAATAAAGGGAAAAGAAAACAAGTAAAAGAAACTAGTACTCCCCTTGTTTGCTCAATAATGGAGAAGAAACATGCGATAACTGGTTAAATCCTCCTCCAAGAATTATACAATGAAACTTCTTAAGAACTTCCAAGCTTCTTCTCATCAAATATAACATGTAATCAAAGACAAAGACAACTATACCAAGCATAAAATATGCGATATAATAATATACAATGTGAAATTAGGGTTGACTCTATAAAGCAGTAAAGATAGGATGAGAGAATTATTAAACTCATGGTTTTGCATGTTTATAAAAGAATTACAACTTTCTTAAGTATTCTACAAGTTTTATTTTCAAAAATACTTAAATTTTCGAGTTTTCCTATAACTTGGCGATTGACGTCGTCAGGGATATCTTGACCCCGTCACAAGTGTCGCGGTGATGGCGTCGCGTGTAAATCGTGACGCCGTCTCCACACTCTGTGAAAACTCATTTTTCGTTTTTGATGAAAAATTTCCTGCACTTATTCTTATAAGTTATTTTCATGTACAAAATGCTGCATAACAACCTGAGAATTAATAATTCAATCATATGACTCAAAACTGACGCGAATTAATCTAAACAATTTATTTCAAATGTTTGAATTTGGTTCTAAAAACCGGATATTTCCCCTACACTTATTTTGTTTCAAAATACCTTTGATTGCAAATAAGACGAAGTTATAAACAAACAAAGCATGATTACAAATTAATTCAAACATAATAAAACAAACAATAAATAGTTAAAACACAAGACACTCCTAATATGCGGGAAAAGTAAATATTGGGTTGCCTCCCAAAAAGCGCTTTTCTTTATTTACGAGTCTTGTAGCTAGACTCGAAGTCACACGTCCTTACGTGACTTCTTCTTCATCATCTATTCCAGTCACACATCTGGGTCTAAGCTCTAAGCATTCCTTATAAAATCCTAATATTTTGCTCATTACATACTCCACTCCTCTTCTCTTGTCTTCTTCGTTCCTAAGGTAGACTGATTTTGTGTGCTCTTTTTCTAAGTCTGATAGTGAGTTATACTGTTCTATCTTATGGGGCATCTTATAGGTAACTTCATCGGTCCCGTTAATGAATCTTATAACACCTTCGGGTGGGTCGTGAGTCATGTTGGATATTTCCACAAAAGGTTTCCCTAGTACTACTTGTAACAACCTAGGGTCTATAATTGAACTAATATCCTCAACAATCATGAAGTCTACGATATAGGTGAAGTTTCCTATGAAGACATGAATTCCCTTGATCCTTCCTGTGAAATTGCTAACTCCCTTATTCGAGTTTTCCCTAGGGTTAAGTTTTCCCCTCATGATCTAATTATACATCATTCGGGTCATGATGTTTAGAGAGGAGTTAGGGTCAATGTAGGCTTTTTCCACATGCACATGCCCAATGTTTCATGGTATGTTGAGGTTTGATAGGCACCATTCCGTTATGATGGGGTTCCTTAGAAATATCAAAGGGATTGGGCTACACATGAGGTACTTGTGATATGCGAGTTCACTCCTAGTTGGGAATATGTCAAAATATTCTGCTCCTACCCCTTCGGTTGTTGTACTCCCTTCCTCTTCAGGTTCTCCTTTGCTAGAGGTATCATTCTTTCTAATTAACTCAATAAACATGACTTCTCCATCATCCCCCTTTGTGCAAACGACCTCGATGTCGGATGATTGAGGAACCAATCCGAGCGATTCGAAGAATGAATTGGATTTGAGGACTTTTTCTGTGATGAATACAACTGATAGATCGGGCGGTGTGGAGGGGTTGACATGGATATTTTCCAGGTTGTCCTTTTTTTCTTCCTCATTCTCTTTTGCTTTCTTATCATAGGAGTCGCTTTATTTCTCAGAATGGATTGTGATGTCGTTGATCGAACCTTGGATATGGTTTAAGCATTGTGGGTCCATATTTGGATAAGAACGAGCAAACAAAACTGGGGAAGTACTCAGTTTCGGGTTCTTAACCGTATCGCTAGGCAGTGCTCCTGCTATTCGATCGATGATGGCCTTCAGCACTGTGTCGATCTTGTTGGTCATCTCACTTTGCTTTTATTTGAAATGAGCTTCAAACTTGGACAGTCTAGCGTCTTGAGATGCCATGAAATTGGATACCAATCCTTCAAGATTTGATTGATTGTTAAAGCTTTAAGGATTGTTGTTGAAGGAACGGTTCAGGATCGAACCTTTGGGTTGGAACCGGTTATGTGGGTTTGAAAAATTATTTTGAGAATTTTTGGAGCTTCAAACTTAGACATTTATCATCTTAATGCATGAAATTGGATACAATACTTCTGGTAATTGATTGATATGTTAAAGCTTTGAGGAATGTTCTGAAGGAACGGTTTCATGATCGAACCGTTGGGTTGGAACCATTTTAGGCGGGTTTGAAAAATTGTTTTGAGAATTTTAGGGTTGTCTCCACCTAATGTTTGGGTGACTTCTCCATGATGGATTATAGGTGTCACCAAGATTGTTTTGCTCAGGCTTGAAAGTATACCACTTACCTCCGCGCTCATCGGTACGCTAGGAGCGTATTCAACAAAGGCTTGTCGTGATCTTCATGCAATACTGATTGTCCGGAGAACCACTGCATATCTTACATGAGGTAGTGGCCTTTGTTCACTTAGTAGCGTTTGTATCGAGCAAGATGACTCCATCAAGCTTTGACTTGATTTTCGAGCTGGTGGTATGTGCTTAATTACACATACCATTTTCTATTAAAAACGGACTTAAATGACTAAAAACGTACCAAACATACATTGTATTTTGTATGTTTTGCATCTGTATTGTGCAGGAAACGGATATTCAAGAAAAGGACAAAAAAAGCTTAAAACGACAAAACCGAGCACGAGAATGAAAAGAGCGTGAAAAGAAGCCAAAGTCAACCCCGGCAAAGTAAAGTCAAGTCAAAGTCAAAGGAAATACAACTTCAGGGACTAAAGTTGTCAAGTTGTCAAACTTGAATTCCAAGGATTTAAAGTGCAAAAATGGTATTAATAACTTCAAGGGCTAAATCCGCCAAGCCCTTAAAGTTATACATCACAAGGACTTGTCTCGCAAGATTCTTATGACTTAGAGGGGCTAATCCTGCCAAGACAGCAAACTTCACATCACAAAGGACTCATGGGGTAATAACTCATATAAATATGGAGGACCAACTTTGCCAAGACTCAAAAGATTGTATCACTATAAGGACCTTTTGTGCAACACTAAATATATCCTTGAGGGGTTCTTCTTGCCCACTTACCAAACCCACCCCTTGTTTCGCAAAACCAATTTTCCCGCCAACAAAACCCAAGAACAAGTCACGGGTCCTCCTTCCTCCTCTTTACCCTACAACCCCAAACATCACAAGGGATAAAACCCTCACCCTCAACCCACTAAACCCTAGTTGTATGATACCTTTCCAAGTTGGCAATCCCACACTTTCCCAAGATAAATCCAACGGCTTCCATGGTTTTTAGAAAAAGCACAAGAGATTTTGAAGGGCTAAGATGATTTTGAAGACTTCACTCAAGAAGCACAGCCTCAGTTTGTCTCACAAAAGAAACACACTTCAAAGGCCTACGCTTTGAAGATTTTACTATAAATAGGTGTCAATGTAAGCCTTCAAAGGCATCCCTTTTCTTATTAATCTTTTATCTTTTATCATGTTTTAAGTCTTTTTCAGTTTTATGTTTCCAATTTAATGTCGTGTAAGCATCTTTTTTAAGTTAATAAAAGTTTGAAGTATTTTAAAGTTATAATCTTGTTCTTAAGCTTTATGTTCTTTTAAGCCTTGTTTAAACTCCCTTAAGCCCTTTGTAACTTGTATAACTTAATTTCAGAAAAACCTTAAAAAGTAATTAAGTAATTCCAAGAAATACCAAAATTAAGCTCACCCTCAATTACCTCAGCTAATTATGGAAGATAAGCCAGAAATGGATGTACTTATGGACAATACCATCTTATCTTTGATAAGCTGGAGCTTGTAGATAAATCTCTTAAGAGCTTATTTGCCCTTGTTTAGAGCAAAGGGCCTTGTAAGTTACTTTTTCTTCATTTTAGCTTATTAACTTGCATTTGCTTATTTACTGCTTATTAGTGTTGTTTGCTTGTTTGTATTTGCTTATTTATGCTTATTAATGTTGTTTAGTGCTTAAAGTTCTAGTATTGTAGTTTAGAAATCATTTGTGCAAGTTTACTTAAAACTGTCAATTTTTTATAAACTGTTGGATTTTTATTTGCTTATTTAAGTCCTTATTTGCTACTGTATTGTGCTTAATTTGGCTTAACATGCATGTCTCATAATCTGTTTTTGAGTCTCTCAGCTTAAATCACCACAAATCAGCCTTTAAAAGCCATTTCAAAAGTTAAAGGGGTGTTTGGCACAAGGCCAAAATGGGTCAATTTGGTTTGTGCTTTGGGTTGGATCATTAAGTCTGTTTCACCTAGCTTAAATAAGTTCTAATGAGTAGTTTTTTTAGTTCTTATAGTTTAAATCTCAAAAATCAAGATTTTTATAACTATGAACAAGTCTGTGGAAATTTTGGTTTACAAATTTGCTTCTTTTGGTAATTGACTTAAAACAGTTGTAAATCCTCATTTGTATGTCCATTTTGAGTGCTTAAGATCATTAGGATTAAGTATATTGTCCTTGCATTTGCAGTTTGCATTTAACATGCTATGTCTAATTAGCCTAGCAGTTTTAAAGTCCCACTTTTAAGCTCAAAATTAGATAAGCTAAAGTTGTTCTTAGGACCTGAAAACTCTAGCACAAGCTCATTAGGTAACAAGCTCAATCTCTTTGAGCTTGTTTTTAAGTTAAAACT
>BQNB010077463.1:14493-27656 GCA_026074375.1 Tanacetum coccineum | reverse complement strand
GCCATCTCCTTCTTTTCTTGTTGGCTTCCTTTAAGACTTTGCAAATCATCCACAAGTTTAAGAAGCAATTCTTGCATAACTTCAGGTTGATTCTGCTCTTCTCTCATAGCTTGCTTAATCTTAAGAAATCTCTCCTCAGCTAGCAATAAAGCCATGCACTTTTCATTAGGAGGTATATGATCATACTCCTTTAAAAAGGCTTGTATAGCTTTCATTAAATCTTCTTGAGCTTGCAAAATTTCTCTACTTGTCTCTTGATAATAGATGGGAAACTGCAGGGGTTGATATGGGAAACTGCAGGGGTAGATAGGATCAAAGCAAGAATTTTGCTCACAATAATCTTCATTCATTGGTTGACATTGAAAAGTGTCATGAGGACCCCCGCAATTTGCACAACAAAGATATTGTTGAGAAGAACTTTGAGAATTTTGTGGAAAATAATTATCATTAAAGTTTTGATTGTAACACGGCTCCTGTTCATAGACAAACGGGAACTGTGGTGGACAATCATAACCATAATGAGCATTATTTCCACATAACTCACACAAGTAAGTCTCAAACTGGAGTTGTGGAGGGTGGTCGGAAAAATATTGAGAATTATCGAAAGAATCCGGATTACATCGTGGACAAAATGAACCGACAAATTGCTCTCCACACCCGTAGCAAGGTTGATAAAATGAAGACATGTCGAAGAATTAATCGAATAAGAGGGTAAAGAGAATAAGAATTAAACGAATAAGAGGATCGAGAAGAATATTTATAGATTTTTCAAATAATACATAAGGAAAAATAAGAAAGAAAAATATTTTTGGGTTTTTTATAAAGGAAAAGGAAAAATAAAAATAAAATAAGAAGAAAAATATTTTTGGATTTTTATATTTTTAATAAGTACGAAAATAAACTTTCCGAAGAAAGGATCTTCAAGGCTCGAACACGAACAATCCCGTAGAAATCGCTACACCTCTCCCCGGCAGCGGCGCCAAAAACTGATCCGTCCAAATCAATACATATAAATATATATAATATATTAATACGTAATAATAAGGAAGATAATCAATAATAGTATAGTATAGTATTTCCGTCGGGTTAAGAAATTCACTTTTAACCAAAGCCACGGCGAGAGATGAATTGAAATTCACGAGAATGTTTCGTTTGATGCTTGAATGGCAAATATGTTGGTTTTGGTTTTAAACTAAAAATATAATATAAAAATTATAATAAAGCTAAAATAATACTAAAACGGGCATGCTCGCTAAATAACAATAAACGACAATGACAATAATATTTTTATACTAAAAATTAAACTAATATTAAGTCTAAGATTAAAAACTAAAAGATTAAACTAAAATTGATCTAAAAGATATAAATGACAAATATGCTTACTAAGTGACGTGAAATGTTCCTTAAGTGCAGACTTAGGTTTAACAAATTAAAATCCTTAGAAAACAAGTTTCAAGAAATTAAATGACAAGTAAAGTAAAATGCTTTTTAAAATAAATGACAAGTATTTAAATTGCATTAAAAGTAAATGACGGTATGTAAATTGGAAAATTCTAATGACTATATTTTTTTAAACCTTTTTAAAACCGCACTTAAATTCCAAATCACTAATCACTTAGCAAACACAAGCTATTTACTCACTACTCATAACGAAAATCAATTTTTCAAACATAAAGTAAATCTACACTAAGCATGGCATAAATCAAATAGGCAAACATAATATGAAACAATAAAATAAAACTATACTAAGTATTGAAAAAGGAAAAGAAAATGGAACCGAGTTGAAGAACCGCAAAAGAATGAAAAACCACCCGATCTAATAATCTATCAAAATAAATAAGTTTAGGAGCTTATAGCTTTAAACTTAAGATAAAAAGCTAGAGTAGTAGACCCTTAAGCTCCACGCCTCAAGAGTAGACCGGTCCATCATAAAACAAGAAAAGGTTAAGCAATAAAATATATTTGACCAACTTTATAAATCTAATTTAACTAAACTAATATTATTATTTTTTTTTGTATTATTTTTTTAATGGAAACCGAAAGTTACTAAAACTAAATTTAGCCAAACTGATTTGATCATTCTTACTAGATACGTTCACAACCATGGCCCAAATCAAAGCCCAACGACAAACTAATTAGTTTTAGAAATGAAAGCAGCAACTAGTTTAGCATTTAGCCTACAAATTGTTTTGGACAATTATTTGAAAAGTGTAAGATAAGACTCATAAGCAAGGTACAAACAATAAGCTCTCGAAACTTTAAAGATGACTAGGCTTATCGTAAAAATAAACCGAGCTTAAAAGCTCACGCACCTTTTCTAGATGTTCGAATCGAGCTAGAGAATCAATAAATCAAACCGAATGAGCAATAAGCTTTAGAAGAAAGCTAGAAAAGAAATAAGCCGAAACTTGTTTAGTTCTATAAGCTAAATCTAAACCAAATAAACTATAGAAAGCTTATTCGAGTTTAGAAAACAAGCTTTTAAGCAAAGAAAAGAAACAAAAAGAGGTAAATGAGAAAATAATAAGCCAACACGAGCTTATTTGTAACAGAAAATAAGCTAAACAAAATTAGCTTATTAAATAAGCCGAACACTTTTAGAAATAATAAGGAGAAGAAATAACTTGCACTAATAAGTAAACCAACCTTAAACCATCTTTTATAAATAAGCTAAATAGAAATCTTGTTACAAAGAGACTAAAATAAGCTGAGACAAACTTTTACAATAAGCAGGAAAATAAGCTAGACATTTTGTGTGTGACACTAAAAAAAAAACTATTACTGAAAAACTCTCTCGTCTTCTACTGCTGCATGCGAATTATATAGCCAAAGATGTGAGGAGGGGTAATATTGTAAAATTCTAGCCAAATGAATGCGTAATAACAACGCATGTGAAACTTCGTGATCATTACCTAGTACAAGCTTACATAGGATTTAAGATCCACCAATATATCGCCACCACGTGTCCTTGATATTGCGTTTATTGAACGCACACCACACATCCTTATGCCTTTTTTTTTTCATATCCTCGTTGCTTGAATTTAAAATGAGAGTGGAATGGAAATGCCACGTGTCAGATTAATACTGGACAAGAATTGGTCAGTGGATGGTCACGTGAGGATTTATGATTTAATTGAGGGGCATGTGACTTCATATGTGCATAATACTCATTCTTGGTATCTCTCTTCAATATTTCTTGATATTGCATTGGGCTTTTAAATGGGCCTTTGTCAAGTATGGGCTGGTCCGGCCCAATAAATGGGTTACGGGCTGGCCCAATAAACAATGAAGGTACCGTTGGACTCGTTTTCTCGCGCTCATTCCATTCTCGTGCTTGGTTTTGTCCGCTTTTGTCTTTATTTTGTCCTTTTTTTGATATTCGTACCTGCACATACACAAACACAAAAACAAGCATATATTTGTCATTTTAATTATGTTTTTAGTCTTTTGGGTTCGTTTTTCATGGTAAAAGATATGTATAAAATAGCGAATACCAATAACACAAACATTCAAACACTTTAGACTCAATGAACTTCTTTCAATGAATGTGTGAGTTGCAATTTGATGATAATCTGGTTGTTCTTGTAAATCGACTTCATAATTACTTGTAATAACCAAGGATGGTTTAAAAATGTAGACTCGAAAAATTATCTATGGTCATTTGATTGAGATTTTTGTCATCTTGATAAATACTAAGTCTCGATTTATGTTCAGATTCTATTTTTGTAATTAGATTGCAATGAAATTGTTTATTCGTTTGAATAATAATCATCTTCATATTCAAAATCCTCTTACGCTTACTTATTGAAAGAAAGCACAAAAATGGTTTGTGGAATATGTTCAATTATTCCTAGTTCTAACCTTAGATGGTTAAAGGGTTCTCATTTGGTGAAGAAGAAATAGTATGCTTATTTGGTAAAGTAAGAGAAAGTTTTGACGAGAAGAGAGTTTGAGTTTTGAGTTGTGCTTTTGAATTGTTTGGGCTAAAGTTAAATTTGTTGTACGCGTTAGCTAATATGTGGCTTTTCGGAATGAGGACTTTACCAAATGCATTACAAGGTAAATTACTTGAATATTTTGGATAAAACATTCAAGTCGTCAATCCTACTTCATTGTGTATTTTATGTATATATTTGCCAAATATGTGGAACACAACTATTGAACAAGTAGACTCAATATGACATCATTTACATAAGTGTGAGTTATAATCCGATGCATATTCTTATCGTCTTGGAAAAGGATGTCGTTATTTTCATATCAATCGAGTGTGATTGAGTATGTAGGTTTTTAGTAATTTTCTTGTTACATTTAGATTTATTCTTTAAAGCTGACAAATCATGAATACGATTTCTTGTCAAACTCGAAAAATTGTCAATTAGAGTTCGATAATAATATCAATCATATTTTGATAAATTTTTTAAAAAAAAAAATTTTGATCGATATATATTCGAAATCTTTCTTGACCCTCACGAACACCCTTTTTTTAAGAAAACAAATAAAGATTTTCATAGTGTGTTCTATTAATCCTAAGGTATAGTTGTAAGGTGAGGTTGATGAATAATGACAAGTAAATTTCTTACTTCAAGATTGTCATATATTTTGCTTGTGCGAAAAACTATTTGTTAATATGTATAGTATGCATAGTTTTTGAAATTTTACGAGTATATAAATTATTTTCCTAACCGTTTTTATACAACACACATCTTTTGTAAAATACTATACGTTTATATAAAAGATATAATTATGTGTGTGTGTGTGTGAGTACAATGCAAGCACAAGCAAAGTTTAAAAATACATTTTCTTTTACTTAGTTACCAATGTATTGATACAATCTTTTATTTTGTTTAACCAACCCAAGGTCAAACAACGCAAGATGATAAAAAGATTTAGACATTTTATTGGAAGAGAGTTAATGTGTTGAAAATATTTTAGTGACGTGTTTTAACATATGATCTTAGGACATTATTTTTTACACACTTGACAAACTATTGAACACTCATTCCTAAATGGGTTATTACACTCAAAATGATCTACAATATGTTTATGTAACACTTGTAAATATAGTGATCTATGCCTATATGCAATGCACAAACAATTTTGCAACTTAATGCAAGAAATCTTGCGTAATTCCTATTAGGCATAATCTGGAAACTAGTAACATACAAATAACATACATGGCACATGTGTTTAGATGTATAATTAGCTCAATTACAAATAGTAATGATTACTTATTAATATATATTAACCAAATTGGAATAAAAAAAGTAATCACACATTAATCATCTAGCATACACATAAGGATATTTGTCGTATGTTTGTTGTATTGGATATAATGATGTATACTTAGCTTGATTTGATTTGAAAATAAAATAGTTCCTCCCCATTTCAAGAATTAATTAAGATCAATATTTTGAAAGGACAAATACACTATTTTCAAAGATACATCAACTAGAAATGCTCGACTCAAAGGAAAATGTAAAATACAAGTTTTACGTTAAAACGAAACTCAAATTTTTGACCACTATGTAGTATTTTGCATTTATGACTTATTTAAGTTAATAATGAAGTCTTGGAAGTGCCTTTAAAAGAAATTAGACTCAATTATCTTTGAAATGGCGGGTGGCACGACTTCTATGGACTTACGGTTAATTTTATATGATTTTTCGAAGTTTGCCAAATTCTGACAAAACAGACAGACGGCCCCCGGAAAGGTGACGGCCCCCAGATATATATGGGGGCCGCCCTAACATTTATGGGACCGCCACCAGTGACCTAAAAACACGTTTTGTGTACAAAATCATTTGGTGACTTAACTGTAGAACGTAGGACTTTAAGAAGTTGTTTCAGCACATAAAAAACGTGTTTTGGACGCCATTTCTACTCTTACGACTAAATACAATATATTGACAATTCCAAACTCTTTTTAGAATATTTTCCTTCAAGCTATTATACGAAGTATATCTAACAACAAAATTATTATGAATCAAGCAACAAAACACTTTTCATATTTAATCCCCCTTCATGGGTAATTTGATACATGGATCGTACTCTATTTTAAAAACCATTTGTTTTGAAAACTAGAGCGACGTGGCTCCTGGTACCAATTGTGGAAACCGTAAAGGGGGGTGAATACGTTTCCAATTAAAAACTTTAAATCTTTTGTATCAATTACCCGATCAAGTTTGACGCAATATGAGAAGTGTCGATAATAGGTTTACAATAGCTAACGCATATTCTAACAATATAACCACACTCACAATATTTAGCACAAAGAGCTACACAACCTTAACTAACAAGATATACGCAACCATTCACACAATCATGAGCACAATGCAAGTATAAAAGTAAAGCAGTAAATGTAAAGAAATAAGTAAAGCGAAAGGTAAAGGAAAATACAAACCGACACGATGATTTATAGTGGTTCGGTCAGGAAGCTCCTCTTCGCGCTACTCCACTCCTCGAGTATCTAACTCGAGAGTTACTTCACTAATCAACAAGCTCCTTTTCGGCAAAGAAACCTTATATCCAATGCTTACATAATTTTAGACATAAGCTAGATGCGAGTCCTTCTTTCGGGTATAACAAACCTTTATGTTTATGGCCTTTATAAAAAAACCTTGTGTTTTATGGCCTACACACATAAACCGTGTCGCTTACATTATTTTCTGACACTAAGCTAGATGTCGAGTCCTAATCTTAGCTAGAACCAATCTACCACTTCACCAATGTATTTTAAGGCCTAAAATACTAACCAACCCACAATCAACCCATCCAAATATATACATCATTTGGATCTATACACTACTAAAGATTGGAATACATGGACTCGATCTATATGTAATAAATGTTACAAATGGACTAAATAGACTACATAACTTCGGATCTTGAAGATGACCTAAGTTCTTCTCTTGCACTTGAGGAAAGAAGGAAAGGAGAGAAGATTGGATCACATTTAAACAAGATCTAAACAATGTTAGTGATCAAGAGATTTTAGTGAGAGAAAGAAGATTTTTAGAGAGAGAAAGACTACTGAAAAATTCGTGCAAAGAGGTGTATTTTTCGGTCAGAAATAGTGTAGTATTTATAGACAGAAATCCCAACGGCTAGCTGGTGGTGGTCCCAGCGGTCCCAGATATATCTGGGGGCCGCCAGGCCTATAAGGGGCCCGCCAGGCCTATAAGGGGCCCGCCACTAGAGTACGCTTTTGTTTTTGTCTTTTTGTAAGGAAGATTGTATCTGGTATAGAAGCTTCCATTTTTGGGGAAAAACCAGATTCAAATTTTATTATTTAAATAAAACATTTTCTTTTATTAAAAAGTATTTTGTTTAATTATTTGTTTTGTAAAAAATACTTTTGTGAAAGCGTAATGGTTAAGAAAAAATATTTTCTTGATCACTAATCATGCTTAATGATTTGTTTGTACATACCTTAAGTGATTTACGTCGGGTGTAGACAAATGTCCGTGTTGATGCAGACTTGAGACGTCGAGAGATGTAGATGCATATATGCATTGATGATTTTTGATTACGAGTAACTTGCGCACTTTACGTTACGTATTACAAGTTACATGTTTGTCATCACCAAAACATAAAGGGATCGTATAGATTAAATATCGTAATATTTGCACTAACAGTAACCAAGTGCCATTTTTAACCAACGCATTATATTCATCGTACATAGCATTACACCAGTTTGGGTCCTTTAAGGCGTGAGACAGATTTTTAGGGATAGGAGAAATAGAAGAAGTATGTAGAGACAAGCGGTCAATAGGTTTGAAAATGCCTGATTGCGACTTAGTGATCATGGCATGAGTACGAGGAGGTTCGTGTACAGTTTCGGTGTTTGACTGGGGATTTGGAAAATCGAAAGTTGGTGGTGGTAGTTGACTGGTTTGATGGGCCGTAGTAGATAGGCCGCTGGCGTGGTTGTGGGCTATCGAAGTTGGGAGGGTGGACTGAGGTGAAGGTGATGGGTCGGTAGGATTTGGGCCTTGGGGTGTTGGGCCGTATGAGGTGTTGGGCTCCGCATTAGGGATGGCCTGTATTGTTGGGCTGAGTCATTTCATGAGTTGGGGGAGGTATAGGGGCTGATGCGAGGGTGTTTAAGAGGAGGGAAGGTGTGGGGTCAAGGAAGGTGTAAGAACGCGGGGAGGAGGGTGTCATAGAACGGTATGAAAATTAGGTTTCGTCAAAAGTGACGTGTCTAGAGAGGATAATTTTATTTGTTTCGAGGTCTAGGCATCGAAAACCACGATGGTAAGCAGGGTAGCCCAAAAATATACAAGGAATGGCTCGTGGAGCAAGTTTGTGAGGGGAGTGAAGGTGAGGGTAGCATAGACACCCAAATATTCGTAGGCGGGAGTAATCGGGTGTTTTGTTAAAAAGGCGAGTATAAGGTATTTCATTGTGAATTGCGGTAGAGGGTAGAAGGTTGAGTAGATAAGTGGCCATATGGAGAGCCTCGACCCAAAAGGTAGGGGGAAGGTGTGCTTGAAAAAGTAAAGTACGAATGATATTGTTGATTGTTCGTATCATTCGTTCCACCTTGCCGTTTGTTGGGATGTTTTTGGGAAAGTGAATCTAAGTTGAATGCCATGTTTGGCAAATAGTGTGTGAAGTCGGTTGTTATCGAGCTCACCGCCATGATCACATTGGAAGCTTTTTATTTCGCATTTGAATTGGTTTTTAACATAATTACGAAAGTGCAAAAATTTATCAAACATGTCAGACTTTGAACGAAGAGGGTATATCCATAGGTAATGAGAGAAATGATCAAGGAATAAGACATAGTATTTAAAACCACTAGAACTAATAATGGGAGATGTCCATAAATCAGAATGAATAATATCAAAACAATGTTCGACAATAGAATCCGAACTATGAAAGGGAAGCTTCACATGTTTGCCAAGTTGGCAAGCGTGACAAATATGTGAAGATTTTTCTTTATTACATGAAATAAAACGACTAGAGACAAGCGAACGTAGCACTTGATCACCCGGATGTCCGAGGCGTTGATGCCACGTGGAAGCACTTGTCGAGAGAAAAGCAGTGGGAGAAGTTGACGGCTTGGTAACTGGATAGAGATCGCCCGAGCTGTCACATCGAAGGAGGATATGACGAGTCAAGTAATCCTTCACAGAAAAACCAAAGGCGTCAAATTCAATAGTACAATTATTGTCCCTAGTGAACTGACGAACAGAAATGAGATTTTTAATTATATTGGGGGTTACAAGAACATTATGAAGATGAAGTGGGCGATGATGGGAAGGAATAATGCTATGGCCTGTGTTGGTGACGGGAATAGACTTGCCATCACCAACGTGAACAGATGGAAATAAGCGTTTATAAAAAATGGTACTTAAATTACTTGCATTAAAATTTAAATGAGAAGAGGCACCTGTATCCATGTGCCAAGTCGGGTCTTGCAGCGGCATAGTGCTAAACGCACTTGGTAAAGGAGTAGGTTGGGATGCATAAATAGCCGGAGCAGGACCGAGTATACCTTGACCGGGATGCGGCAATCTGTAATGCTTTTGTGGTGTAAACTGTTGAGCAACATTAGTCTTGTAGGCCACATATTGGGCTAGGGTACATGTGAACATATTGAAATACAATCGGAGATGATTTGAGATTACAGTAGTCGAGAGATATAGAGAGAACTTAGGGAGAGGGTCGACTTTTTAGAGAGAAATTAGGAGAGGATCGGTTTTTGCTCTGATTACCATATTGAATGCTAATTTGATTCCTTGATTATTATTGATAACAACTATCCTATATATAGGATACAAGAGAACATTCTGGAATGATTACCATGGGCTTAGGCCCAATACAAATTAATGAATAATAAATGTCTTGACTAATAAATGTCTTGACTTGACTTGAATGTTTGAATGTTGACTTGACTTTCAATGTTGACTAATAAATTATATGCTTGAGCCCAAAATAACTATCAAACACCTAATGATAACTCATGATTAATAAATTATCAAAAATAAACTAATTAATAATAAAAGAAAGGCAATCAAATATAATAAAATGCTACCTCATTGTCCTAGTTACTCGGGTATGTGCTTCTTCACTTTTTTATTTCTTGTTACAGTCAACCTTTAGCCATCATTATTTGTTAGAATGGAAAATTAGTTGTTAGTGATTCGAGTTCATATGGACATTCAATTGAGCAGTATGCGAGACTTAAACATTCACCTTAAGGGATAAATCTCACACCTTTTTTGCTTCTGAAGAAAAACTCTCACGAAGAGGCTCGAACTCGAGACTTCCTGCATGTGGTAACAGCCTTCCTAAAATTACCTTTGATGATTATCTGAGCTAGCCCGGTTAATCCCTTGGTTCCTCACCAAAGAACATTTTGTCTAGCGGTGTGAGTAAACCAAAAGATTATAAGTTTAAATTTCCTTTGAAATTGTGAGATAGTGTGGGATTTGTACGTAATACATTGGCGTGTAAAATTTTGTAATCTCTTTACTGAAAAATAAATATGAGAATCCTTTTATTAGTCGGTTCACACCTTAACATATCTATACTTTTGACACTAGAGCTTGAGTGTCGCATTTATACCCTCATATTTTCCTTTGTATGTTTGTGTGTGTCGATCGTTTACCTGTCGCTATTTAGATTATAATTTCCTTCATAGCTCCTTATGCGTTGTTATTCTTACTTTCGTTACATATTTCTCATTCCTTCATCTTCAAATATAATAAAAAAAGCACATATCTAACTCGTATTAACTTTGATAAAACCCCCCTTAATCTCAACAAGGTTTTTAGCCCGCGCTTCGCCGCGGAGCGCGGGGTTTTCCGTGTATTTGTGTTGTAGCGTAAGGTTTACACGCATAGTCTAGATACATGTATAATATAAAGTTTCTATTATATCGGAAAGTCTTTAAGATGTCTATTACATGTGAAAAACAAAAAAATGTGATAATTGTTACGCACTTCAAATCTGCAACATGTTTCAGAAAGGAGATACCATAATGTCTTGTACCTTTCTTGATCTTCGACCACCGTGGAGAGTGTACTACTGAAAAAGATCAAACAAAGCATCTTGAGAAGTGATTACCTATGGTTTACTTAGATCAAGCATCAATAATGTCTATTCATTTACACCTTTCAGACCATTAGAGTATTGGTTAAATTTGTCGGTCTGATGTTCATTTCCAACAGCCAAAATCGTCTTTTAAATTTTCTATGTTTTGAACGTATTAAAAGATTAAGCTTATTAGCGTATTTGACCACTAAAAAGCTAATGAGTCTTTCAAAATAAGCTTACCCAAATACCTTCATAGTGACTAACATTTTTTTTCTTCAGAATACAATAGCCTATTAAACGCCTGAACTATAATAAGCCAAAGACCCTCTTATGTATCATCACTATTTCTGATCGTTGTTTCTAATCAGGTGGGAGAGGTTCTATGGATTCTGCCATTTCCACTTAACCTATATCACGGGATTGCATATTTTTCTGATAACTATATATAAAAGTTTTACTTCAATTTAAATCTTTTCAGGGTGTTTGGGATTGCTTCCCCTACCGATGTAGTACCAATTTGACACCTTCTAACATTCTTGAAAAATATCAAATGAAGAGAACTATGTACCTGGTCAGTAGCCATAACATGTGGTGATATTGATGTAGACGACTCGGAAGGCGAACACCCTAAGCTCCACTGTTTTGCAACCCAGCTATGCTCCGTTTCAGTATCGACCCGCCTCAATAACTTAACCCAGTGTGAATCATACAACTTGGGAGCCATCCATAGAAGCGCCATGACACATTCTAACAAAATCCAGTAACAAAGAAGATAATAAGCAAATGATCAAAAATCAAACAACAAAGCTGCAACTTGTTATCTAACAAAAAAATACATAGTACTTATCTTTTTGCACTAAGCTGAAAGAAAGTCACAATAATTCATTTCAACTTCCATAGCTTCCCTAAACAATTGCTGCATATGGATATTCTATACTGATATATTACATTTGATAGTGACACTTCAAAATGTATGTAGAATCTGATTAGTTTTGGGTTTCTCGTTAAAGTGAGCAGCTACTTTGCTTCTAAGAACTAAAATTGCATATATGTTGTGGAACTTATCAAATACATAGTGTATATACAGGTAAAGGCGAGGGACCGAACATGTTCTATCCTCAATTCTAACTGGAACCAAAGCTTATATTTATGTCTATAATTATGGGCAGTTTGCTTATGAGCTTATATAATTTCAGATTATATTCCATAATTAACCAAACCGAACAACCTGATAACCGAACCGATGAACACCCCTAATTAATCATGCCTATTAGTCCTCTTTTTAGTATTAAAAATAAATGATATTGGTGAAAGGTTGTTAAAGAATGAATAGAGAAAATATTCTACACAAAAGGACACATCCAAGAACAACATCTGTAAATTTGGGAAACAAAAGGAACACTGAACACATGAAAATTGGGCATTTGGGCATGTGACAATTGTTTGACTTATTAGGTTTAGAAAACATGTTGGGCCTCATGTACATGGCAAGAGCTATAGTACTATTGACTTTAAATTTGTGTCTATAAAATCATTTCATGAATATGACTCGAGCAAAAGCTAACCCAACCAATTACCATCTACAACTACATATGCATTTTCCTGGAGCATGCTTCAAGACATTCTTTTCCTGATAGAAATAATCAGTGAAGATCAATTTTCCTAAACCCACCATCTACAACTACATATGCTTATTGACTGCACCAAATAAGCAAACGCATGCGGTATTTCCTAAGCAGGAATAAGCAATCCCAAACACCCCTTAAATTAAGTTCAAGTGGACTGAAAAAAAAATAACAATAAAATGTTATAAACACAACACTTGTCTACCATAACCTTACAAACAGACTTACTGGTAGACCCACCCCAATTTCACAATAATAACAAAATTAATACACAATTCAAACAGCCAACAAAGTCACCTCAAGTTCCATACAATTTCATGAGTCTCAGCTAGTATGTCAAATCCTCGTAGATCAGTAAGTGAACTAAATATGTGTTTGCTTCTTAATTTGGGAGAATTTATTTGGGGTACTTAGAGGGTGTTTGGGTTTGTGTATTTTTCTGCTTAAGAATAAGTACTTATAATCTGCTTAAAAATAAGTAGAGTGAAATCA
>BQNB010077463.1:0-13317 GCA_026074375.1 Tanacetum coccineum | reverse complement strand
AGAGGTCAGTGCTAGGGTTGCAGAGCTTGTTGAGCTCTATGAGCATGATACACAGGACTTATATGCTCTACTAGAGGATGCTCAAGATAGTAGGACTCGCATATCACAACGAGTCACTTTGGACTCACAGCGAGTCGACTTACTTATGGGGGATAGGATGACTCTCTAGGAGACATTATGGATTGTGGAGGAGGAGGCCTATGCTTCCCGAGAGGCTTGGGCTCACTCGATAGGACTGGGTCAGGCAACCTATCAGGAGCTTCAGACCCACCGTGATCACGTGTATGCACACGAGACTCACATTCAGGCTCATCAGGCCCAGCTCCAGCTTCAGGGTACTCTCATCCAGACACAACACCAGGTATCTGAGACTCGCTTTCAGATGCAGCAGGCTGAGATAGCAGATGGCAGAGACTCTCCGAGTATTGAGGGATATGAGACGAGAGATGAGTGACATGCAGGCTGAGCTATTAGCACATCGAGAGCAGCAAAGGAGAGCTAGACAGCCAGGACCAGAGGCTAGGATTCCAGATCATCGCGATGCTTCTGAGGACGCCGACAGTCACATCTAGGAGTCTAGTTGTATCTTATTTTGCTAGGTTGTTGTACAGGCATGTTAAGTGTTAGGGGTTCTCCCCGCTAACATAGCCTTAGATCTTTATTTGTATTTTGTACCGCACTATTTCATGTATAAATTTTCAAAAGTTATAAATGAAATGGATGGATTATGTTATTCTGTGTATCTTTCTTATGTTATTATCTCATCTGTTTGATCTTACGTACTTAATTATGACTATAATCTCACGTTTTCTGTCCTTTGTAATCTAGACAAATCATGGTTATAACCAGAGGAGGACCAAGTTCAGACTCAAACAACATGACACCAGAGGCCGTGCAAGCCATGATCGATCAGGCCCTTCTACGAAACCCTCTGAATGGGGGCGAGGGCCAAGGTTCAGGTGGAGTAAACGGAAGGCCTGTGCAACCTGCACGTCCGTGCTACTACGCCGATTTCATGAAGTGTCAGCCACTGAACTTTAAAGGGACAGAAGGCGTGGTTGGGTTAACACGTTGGATCGAGAAGATGGAATCCGTCTTCAACATCAGCGGATGCGCTGTTGAGAACAGGGTCAAGTTTGCTACTTGTACCTTGTTGGATGCTGCCCTAACTTGGTGGAACAGTCAGATCAGATCTTCAGGCCCTGTTGCCTACACCATGACTTGGGATGTGCTCAAGAAAAAGATGACTGACAAGTATTGTCCACTGGGAGAGATTAAGAAACTCGAAATTGAACTATGGAACCTGAAAATTAAGGGAAACGATGTTCTCGCTTACACTAACCGTTTTCAGGAACTAGCTTTAATTTGCACCAAGTTTGTGTCTACTGAGACTGAGAAGGTGGATAAATACATCAGCGGACTTCCTGATAACATTTATGGAAATGTCAAGTCTGCTAGACCCAAGACGTTGGATGAGACAATCGAGTTGGCCAACGACTTAATGGATCAGAAGCTCCGCACCTATGCGGAAAGACAATCTGATAGCAAGAGAAAGGCGGATGACATCTCCAGAAACAACCAGCAACCTTTCAAGAAGCAGAATGTCGCGAAGGCGTACAACCTGGGAACTGCTGAGAAAAAGACCTATGAGGGGAATATGCCCAAGTGCACCAAGTGCCAACGCCATCACCATGGCCCGTGTACTCTGAAGTGTCACAAATGCAACAAGATAGGACACTTCGCCCGCGATTGCAGGAGCACTGGCAACACCAATGCTACTAATAATCGAGGTGGCAATGGGCCAAACCCCAAGGGGAATGGTTGTTTTGAGTGTGGAAATCAGGGGCATTTCAAAAGAGATTGTCCTAAGCTGAAGAACAAGAATGGGGGAAATGGGAATGCTCAAGGATGGGTGTATGCTGTGGGTAATGCAGAGAGGAATGGAAATGCTGCGGGGAACCCGGACTCGAATGTCGTCACGGGTACGTTCCTCTTAAACAACCGCTATGCATCCATATTGTTTGATACCGGTGCCGATAGAAGTTTTGTATCCACTGCATTTAGCTCCCTGATTGACGTTATCCCAACTCCATTAGATAATCACTATGATGTTGAATTAGCTGACGGGAAAATAGTAGGGGTAAACACTATTATACGGGGTTGTACTTTAAAATTCTTGAATCATCCATTCACCATAGATCTTATGCCCGTAGAACTTGGCAGTTTCGACGTCATTATCGGTATGGACTGGTTGAGAAGACATCACGCAGTAATAGTGTGTGATGAGAAGTTAGTTCGAGTTCCTTTTGGAAATGAAACCTTAGTCTTCCGTGGAGCGGAGAGTTACATCGGAAGAGAATCTCGGTTGACGGTTATCTCATGTTCTAAAGTTCAAGAATACATGGCGAAAGGATGTCATGTCTTTCTGGCACAGATATCCGCCACCAAGGAGGATGACAAGTCTGAAGGGAAACAAGTCAAGGACGTACCTATCGTCCGAGACTTTCCTGAAGTGTTTCCTGAGGATTTGCCAGGACTACCTCCAATTCGACCGGTAGAATTTCAGATCGATCTAATTCCAGGAGCTGCACCTGTGGCCCGAGCGCCATACCGATTAGCTCCATCTGAAATGAAGGAATTGTCGGAACAACTACAAGAGCTTTCCGACAAAGACTTCATAAGACCCAGTTCCTCACCTTGGGGAGCCCCGGTCTTATTCGTTAAGAAGAAAGATGGCTCATTCAGAATGTGCATCGACTACCGGGAGTTGAATAAACTGACGGTGAAGAATCGTTATCCACTACCACGGATTGACGATCTCTTTGATCAACTCCAAGGATCCAGTATCTATTCGAAGATAGATTTGAGATCAGGATATCACCAGCTTAGAGTGAGAGAGCAAGATATTCCGAAGACGGCATTTAGAACTCGGTACGGTCACTACGAGTTCCAAGTTATGCCTTTTGGACTGACGAACGCACCTGCGGTTTTCATGGACCTCATGAACCGAGTGTGCAAACCATATTTGGATAAATTCGTGATTGTCTTCATTGATGACATACTTATTTATTCAAAGAATGAGAAAGAGCATGAAGAACATCTTAAGGCAATCTTGGGATTGCTTAAGGAAGAGAAACTGTACGCAAAGTTTTCAAAGTGTGACTTTTGGATTCCGAAGGTACAATTTCTTGGTCATGTCATTGACAGCCGAGGCATACATGTAGACCCAGCTAAAATAGAGTCAATCAAGGATTGGGCGTCTCCTAAGACTCCTACAGAGATCCGCCAATTCTTAGGTCTCGCTGGTTACTATCGGAGATTTATTGAGGGATTCTCCAAGATCGCGAAGTCAATGACGAAGCTTACACAGAAAGAAGTTAAGTTCGACTGGGGCGAGAAAGAAGAAGATGCTTTTCAGTTGATTAAGCAGAAGTTGTGCAGTGCGCCAATTCTGGCTTTACCTGAAGGAAGCGAAGACTTTGTGGTCTATTGCGATGCATCACACAAAGGTTTAGGAGCCGTGTTAATGCAGAGGGAGAAGGTGATTGCCTATGCCTCCCGACAGTTAAAAGTGCATGAGAAAAACTATACCACTCATGACTTAGAACTTGGTTCGGTAGTTTTTGCTCTCAAGCTATGGAGACACTACCTATACGGAACCAGAACCGAGTTCACCGACCACAAAGAGGCCCCCTTAGCAACATAGTCTGACCAGAAAGATCTTAACATGAGGCAACGACGTTGGCTAGAGTTATTGAGTGATTACGATTGTGGCATTCGTTATCACCCGGGTAAAGTAAATGTTGTGGCAGATGCTTTGAGCCATAAGGAACAGGACGTACCGTTGAGGGTTCAATCTTTAGTTATGACTATTAGTTTGGATCTTCCCAAACAAATACTAGCAGCACAAATCGAGGCCTTGAAACCAAAAAATCTAAAGAAAGAAGATGTAGGTGGTATGATCAGAACTGACATACCCAAGGAAAGGTTGGAACCACGTGCCGATGGAACTTTATGTTTAAACGGCAGGAGTTGGTTACCTTGCTTTGGCGACTTGAGATCCGTGATCATGCACGAATCTCATAAGTCGAAGTACTCTATTCATCCAGGTTCCGAAAAGATGTACCAAGATGTGAAGAAACTATATTGGTGGCCAAACATGAAGGCTGACATCGCTACGTATGTTAGCAAATGCTTGACGTGTGCGAGGGTCAAAGCCGAACACCAAAGGCCATCAGGATTGTTAGTGCAACCAGCAATACCCGAGTGGAAATGGGATAATATCACGATGGATTTTATCACTAAACACCTAAGTCATCACAGAGGATTTGACACCAATCTGGTAATAGGGACAGATTTACAAAATCTGCTCACTTTTCCAAATAAGGGAGAATGATCCATTGGACTAGGTTGGCAAGGTGTAATACTTGATAGAAATAGTGCAAGACACGATACCGTCTCAAATTATCTATGATCGTGATGGGAGATTCACATCAAATTTCTAGAAATCATTTCAGAAAGCTTTGGGCACGGATATATGCATGAGCACTGCATATCATCCAGAAACTGACGGTCAGAGCGAGAGAACTATACAAACTCTCGAGGACATGTTACGTGCTTGCGTGATCGATTTTGGCAAGGGCTGGGTGAAACATTTGCCCTTAGCCGAGTTTTCATATAACAACAGTTATCATGCTAGCATAAAGGCCGCACCTTATGAGGTACTATATGATCGAAAACGTCGATCACCGGTGTGCTGGGCAGAGGTTGGAGAAGCCCAACTGACTGGCTCGGAGTTAATCCAAGAAACAACGGAAAAGATCGTCCTGATCAAGCAGAGGATACAAGCTGCTCAGGATCGACAAAAGAACTACGCTGATCGGAAGCGAAAGCCGATGGAATTTGAAATTAGGGATAGGGTTATGCTCAAGGTCTCACCTTGGAAAGGGGTTGTACGATTCGGTAAGCGGGGCAAGCTAAATCCGAGATACGTCGGACCTTTTCAGGTGTTAGCCAAAGTTGGGAAAGTTGCCTACAAACTAGAACTCCCCCAAGAGTTGAGCATAGTTCATCATACTTTCCATGTATCAAATCTAAAGAAATGTCACTGTGACGAACCGTTAGCTATGCCGTTGGAAGGAGTTCACATAGATGACACGCTGCAGTTTGTGGAAGAACCCGTTGAAATCATGGAACGGGAAATCAAACGATTGAAGCGAAGCCGGATACCACTGATTAAGGTTCGTTGGAACTCTAGGCGGGGCCCTGAGTTCACCTGGGAACGGGAAGATTCGTTCAAACAGAAGTACCCGCATATCTTCACAAATCGGACGTCGTCATCTACTACAATGTCTTAAGCTTTGAGGACAAAGCTCTCTTAACGGGTGGTGACTGTAACATTTCTGAGTTTTACATATTGTACGACTCTTTAATGACAACAATCTATTTTAGTCAGATACGCGTTTTCTTTTAATATTGACGTTTAAGCTAAATCGCGTAGACTAAAAAGAACGGAATTAGAAATGAGAAAGAGAGGGTTGTTCTAGAGAGAGAAGAAGAGAAGAGAGAATTGAAGAGAGAAGTGAAAAGATATGTTTAGATATTCTTTTACACAACCTAAATATATTAGCTTTTCTAAAGAAGAAAAAGCATATATACCCCGACACTTAAAAGTGACGCGCGGGATATTTAACTAGACCTCCGGGCTCGGTATTTGTCTTGGCTTAAACCCTCGAATAACATATACAAATATTAGATTATCTCTATCTGAGACACGCATTCCCGATAGTTATCCTATTACAACATTAACTAATTTAAAGACGAGCTCATAGTTTAGAGTGACCGAACTTCCTTGATTGACTCAATAATTTGAGGCTAACAATATCCCCCGAAGTCGCGTCTATTGAACACGGAACGAGATTCCTTTATTGACTCAATAAAAGTGAGGCTACACAATCTCCCCCGATAGTGAGTTCATTGTGGACACTCCTTCTTGAGGATATATGAGATTGCTTTTGTGTTTAAGCTCGAGTGTTCTTGAGTCTTTGTCCTTTGTTGAGATTTGTTTGTAGGCTAGTTCCACTTCTATAGCTATGCGATTCTTGACTTTGAGCCTTTGTCATTGTCTTTATCGTCTTTGCCATCTTGCGATCTTTTGTTTTTGACCAACATGCTCATACTTTTGTCATATCTGTTGAAAGCTTCAAATAGAGTTTGCGAAAAGTCTTTGTCTTTTGATCTGAGCTTTTCTAGATAGTTTTGTCTTCGTATGATTGAGCTTTGAATGGACTTGATCGGTTGCTTGTTTACCTACCTGTTTGACCTGCAGGTTTACTGTTCAGTGAGAAATTAGAAAATTGATTTTAAAAAATCAATTCGACGTGTCATCGTTTTAAAGTGTTTTTGTAACACATTCGAGAGTGTCTATTGTTTTTTATCAAAATTCATCAACCGTCCAATTCAAGTTTTCGGGACTCAAATCGATATCAGTTGTCACAAGTTTGATTCATTATAGACGAATCTACGCAAGTCACATACCAAGGAGCTGGATGTTTGATGTTGACTCATAGCTGGATTTCCATCTTCATTGTGTAAATACATTAGTATACTAGGATGTTCTGGCAAATATCACAATGTTATTGCGTAGGACTCTTGATAACAGCTTGTGAACTGATGATGTTCAAAAGTGTTTGAAATGGAAGTGTCCTAACGAGATTTTTTATTTTGATCTCTTGGGCTTCTTGACACGTTTTAGTGCATTTTGGTTTTAGTACTTGGAGCTGAGCATATTGCCCACCTGTTCAATATCAACGATTCGGACGGAAGTGAGATGTCAATAGATAATTGTGTATCTAGTGTCAATTGAGACAAGTTTCTGTTGAGGAGAAACACCGAATGGTTGGGAAGGGTTGTGCATTGCATCTCTTGGTCCATGATGTCGTTTTCAATGTCAGCTACATAAATGGTGTTTATGAACATATGTACTATGTCACAGATGTCGTGCCTTAAGTTGTCGTGGAGGGCTTCTTTGTTTACACCCGTTATCCATAAATATCTTTTTTATATTCTTCAACGCTTCAATGCTTTCAATGACGTTCATTACTTACACCATGTTGTGATTGTTCCAGGTGTTAAATCAATCTTGTCGACATTTTTCCCTTATTCATTCATCTACAATTCATACCAAAGGACTGCTAATTTCTAACTTTGGATTATCCTTGGGTAGATACCTCCGGTTTCTGGATTGGTCATAAGATTGTTTCCTACCTAACCCATTATGACTTCAGATTCGTTGTGAAAATTAAGATGTTGTTGGGTATAAGATCGAAACATGAAACCTTTTTATTCAGCACTTTGAGTCCATTTAGATCATATTTTGATTACATTTTTTTCTCCCTTATTTTTAAATAATATAAAAAACTTAGGTTTTTGAAATACCTTGGATTAAAATTTGTCTTGTAAATTCACGGTGGAAGAAAAATATTATCAGCCATGAAATGGTTTGGGTACATTTTGATTATGTTTGAATACATAAGAATTGTCGATGTTGATGTCATCCAAGAACATTAAAAACTTTGTTTTTCGAAAAACTCGCTCCTCAATAATAGGGGACCAATGAGAAATTGTTGTCTTTTGAAAACATTGTGGGGGTTGGAGGGTGGTTGAACACACAATTTTGAAAGATTATGAATTGTCATCTGATAGGTGAAATTCTTTGTAAAATTTATGTTTCAACTTTTTGAAAAACCAAATGTTAGGGACTTCTCTTTCTACACGGTTAAGGGGTAGCGCAATGAAACGTACAATATCCTTTCTTGAGCTAAAAACATTGAATGTCTTGTTAAGAACAGCTCAGAGGACGTAGAAACGTAAATTTCTTCTCAGTTGGGAGGATAAGTTATAAACCTTCCTTTATTTGAAGTCCGGGTTATGTACTGACATTTGCACATAAGCCATTTAGAAAATTAAAAATGACATGTTTTGAAACTATTTGAAACTCTCGCTCGAACTTCATTTACACACCCGTATCAATGTTAATCGACATTTCTAAGCACGTAAATATTATCGATTCCAAGAGACATGTCGAGAAGAATCTTTTTTGGAAATTTTCTGATTTTCCAGATTTTGTATTTGTATATATATACCTGTTGTCCTCAGCATTGCTATGTGAAGGTGGAATAGTAATTCCAACTTTTGTCGTGATGTAGCTGTCTTGTTTGCTTAAGGAACAACTTTTGGAACCAGCTTTGAACTTGACTGTTCATTGATGTGGTCGTGAATTCCGAGTTCTGAACGGTTATGATCAGAAGTCATCGATGAAGAACGAGGCTTAAACTGCGTTGTTCAAACGTCATTTCCATGAAGACCGAGGCTTGATCTATGCTGCGAGTCTATACGGTCTTTTTAAACAGATTGAGAACGTGGCCTGAAGTGGTAGATTTTAGTAGATGCCATTTGTGATTGTAGACCGAGGCTTGAGACTGCTGTGTTCGAAACCATCAACTTTTGTGATCATCAGATCAAAATTCCTTGAAGACCTGTATTTGAGATATCTTTCTTTTTTGAAACAAACTCTGAGTCCTTCCTCTGTCAGGACTTGAACGATGTACTCTGTAATTAAGAGCCAGTACATGCTTGACATTGTAAGAGACTTGTATTGCTTCATGGCTTTCACATGGTTATGGTTTTCTGTATTTGAACCATTTGGGGTTCACCCTTTCATCCTTTGTTGTGCTAGAGGCGTAATGTCTTTTCGTTGGAACCCATCTAAGACAAACAGTCTCTTGAGAATTTTACACGTTGGTTGCCACCTAAGACAAGATCTTGGACTTGTGTTTTCTCCGCACATTTGGTAGCTTTTTGCTGAAAAACCTATGTCAACTTTTGGATCTGTCTTTTTTGGTTTTGTTGCAACCTCCTTATTTGATAATACGGGTTTGTTTTCTGTTTGTTGCTTTATTTGG
Organism: Tanacetum coccineum; assembly: GCA_026074375.1. NCBI lineage: Eukaryota > Viridiplantae > Streptophyta > Magnoliopsida > Asterales > Asteraceae > Tanacetum > Tanacetum coccineum. The sequence continues at coordinate 4,354 of BQNB010077463.1, read as the reverse complement.
ATGGTAACCTTAGCACGCGAGTTGCTTCTTTTCAGGATATTTTATTACACAAGCGTCATGATTGGCATTAAAGACCACATTTTGAAATGTCGAGCAAAACAAAATGTTTGGAGTCAGAAAAATTTCTAGGGGAATCCTAGAGTGTTCATGTGTCTTGTTTCGAAGCTTTCCTTAGGTAGTGATATGAACAATGTCGTTTAGAGCTATACCTAGAAGAGCTTGGTGCAATCATGTTGATGAGGTTTTGAGGGGCAGATTCTCTTCCCGTAGGCAAATGATGTGTAGTGCACTGGTTTCGGATAAGTCGTTGTTCACTATCAATTGGGATGGCAAACCGTTGGTTTTTGAAATTCTAGGTTCTGTCAGACTTAAACGCAGTCGGTTGGTCATAACAATGGATTGGTTTTTTGAGTGGTTGCAACCGGTGTTTATCCTCAGATGATGGCTTTGTCAAACTTAGTATTCCACTATTTCCTGTAAGTTTCTAACTTATTTTTTATGATGCAATTGCAAAACACTTTTTCTGAATCTGAGCTAGTAGACATCGCATTTTCTTAGACTTTTTGTTCAGTGTGCATTAAAGAGGTCATTCTGGTCTTTGGTCTGTACTCGTGTCCCCCTTTGATAGAATCAAAAGTATCTTGTGAGTCTGTTTCAAGTGCTCTTTTTCCTTATGTAACTGCCCCCATCTCTGCAAGTAATTAGACACACTTGTTCAATTTCTCGATGGTTTATTAGTTTCAGTTCACTCGATGTCAGTTTTAACCTTGGCTTCACTTTGTTCTTACATTCAATGAAATTGATCTTGTTGCCGACCTTCTTTTTTTAAAACTTGATTTTGATATTAAGTTCAAGTTGATACAATGTGACTATCGTAGTTTTGAAAATCGCTTTTTGGACACTTGGCAACAGTTTTTGAGACAAAACGTTTTTCAGACTCGAGTAATTGATTTTAAGAATTCAAATGTCTTGTCATCGCAGTTAATTTGAGCAGGCTAAAGGACACGTGTCGATACATTGTATCACATTTACTGGTCAACCTTTCCTTCATTTTTGAATTCAGGTTGCTCAGTATGCTGATTGTCCTGTAGCATGATATTGATTCAGCAGTCGTTTGTACCTAAGCCATGGCTCTTCATTAGATATGGGGTCTGATTATCTGCATCATCAACATGTGCATCATTCCTTGATTTGCTGCTTGGATCTGATCTTTTGATTCTGTCCCATTGCTTCAAGATAACTGAACCTAGCATCCAATGCATACCAATGCATTACTGTGATCGTCTCTTTCCTATGTTGTCTGGATTTGTCTTCTTTCACCCTTCTTTCATACCTCCATTTTTGTTGTGCTACTTCTCCAATCTGTACTTCTTAACAGATTCCATGTGTTGGATCAGTGTGTCACGGGTGGAATAGTGCGGATAGATCGATTTTGTTGTCGAGTGTATTGTAGGAATTTGTTGCGTGTGCATGTCAACAGATTCATCTCAAATAAACCCATATGACTTGATGAAACATCTGAACTGATGTTGTGTAGTACTTTAAAGCAGACATGGATCCCATCTCTTGAAATTCTCTTCGTTGCAAGGTTGATTTTGTGTGTGAATCATGATCCCAGGAACATTGTGCCCGTGGAAAGTCTCTAGTAGTCTTGACAAGCGTGTTGTAAATGCGACGTTTGAATCCTCCTCGGGTTCGATTCCTTTTTAGTCGTGTCTTGATAGACACTTTGAGGTTGTGAATGAAGTTGTTGAACAGATACCATGCAACTTTCTTATTGATTTGTTCTTGAATTAGTTGATTTGTTGTTTTTGTATCTGAACACGAGATAAGGTATCTTTCTTTCCAAATTTGATAGTGAATTATGAAGTGTAAAGATTTGTATGGATCTTTAGTGGGGATATGATGTGATTGAATTTTGTGGTTGTGTAAGCAATTCAGTTCACGGGGATTTTACACGTCTATGATTTAAAACGATTAAAGAATTAGGGATTTTATAAATCATAGAAAAACCGTGAATGATTTGATCGGGAATCAGCGCCATAGATTTAATTGTCTTAAAACAGATAATTTTCTGGACTAGGGTTTAAAGCTTTTTGTTTAAATAGGCTCACCAAACTGAAAACGGGCCTATCTAAAAATTCAGATGGGCCGTGAGCTAGTGTACAAAAACAAGTCTAACACAAGAATTCAAAAATTAGCGGTAAAAATGTCAATAAATCATAGTAAACGAGGGTTTTGGGCCTCAAAAAGTCCTTAACCAGCTAAAAGCTGGTTATAGCGTAATCCGTCACGTTTTTCTCTTCGATTTGAGAGGTCACGGGCCTGAAACGGACTTACGGATCAAAAGTTATCGCTGTTTTACTGAAACCCTTTTCTTCACACAATATTTCTTGACAAAACGCAGTGCCTTTTGAAGTCCAAGTAATGTCAAATGATTTCTCGAAATTTGGGCAGCATAACGTTTAGATTCAAGTCTTATCAAAAGTCTTCAATCTGTACTGAGTGAAATCGTAGTCAGCAAAAAACGTCTGAATACCAAACCAAAAAAAATCAAAACGCAAAAAATCAAAACGCAACTTAAAAAGTCAAAACGCAACTTAAAAAGTCAAAACGCAACAAAAAAAACTCAAAACGCAACATGAAAAAAAACTCAAAACGCAACATGAAGAAAAATCAAAACGCAACATGAAGAAAAGTCAAAACGCAACATGAAGAAAAATCAAAACGCAACATGAATTTTGCCAGAGAGTCAAAACGCAACGACGAAAAATACGACCTTTTCACAAAAAATCGCCTAATAATCACCCTTTTTGACCTTTTAACTTGATTTCTCTTGCACAATTAGCTATCTTATGCCTAGATCTTGCTTAATAACATAAACATTCACACATCTAAGCACAAAAATTCGGGTTTGATTTTTTTCTATTGACTTCTTTTTGACCACGAATTTGATCTTGTTTAACCACAAGAATCAACCACGAATCCACACGTAGCTCTGATACCAATTGTAGGATCCCGTAACACTTCACTTCATATATTTAAACACGAATCGGAACTAGAAATGAGAAAGAGAGGGTTGTTCTAGAGAGAGAAAGAAGAGAGAGAATTGAGAGAGAAAGTGAAAAGATATTTTAGATATTTTTAACAACTGAACAACTTACTTTTTCTAAAGAAGAAAAAGCATATATACCCCGACACTTAAAAGTGACGCGCGGGATATTTAACTAGGACCCGGGCTCGGTGATTAAGGTTCGCTGGAACTCTAGGCGGGGCCCTGAGTTCACCTGGGAACGTAAAGATTCGTTCAAGGAGAAATACCCACCTCTTTTAACGGGTGGTGACTGTAACATTTCTGATTTTCACGTATTGTACGACTCTTTAATGACAACAATTTATTTTAGTCTGATACGCGTTTACTTTTAATTTTGACGTTTAAGTTAAATCGCGTAGACTAAAAAGAATCATTTAACGGGAATGGTCACTAAATGAATTAAAGTTTATGTCAAGTGAGTGTCTAAAAATTATTTAAGCAATAACTATCAACTTTGCTCAGTTTTATTTTTATTGGTCACGTAAATGACTTACGTTCCGCAATAAAATATACTTAGACGCACCACGGAAATACCTAGACATACCTAGACTTAAACCGATACACATTTTAAGTATCTAATCACAATATTTAATCAAAATCTTGTGCTAGTGTCTCAAAACCCACGAATGGGGTCAAGTAAAAATCAAGGAAATCGTGTATATATATATATCATGATCACAAAAATCCATCAATCTTACTCAAAAGTCCAAGTAATATCTAATACATCATAGTTTCTCATTAAAACTTGTCCTATGTTGTCCCTAGTATCCTACTAAATATTATAAGAGATATTTTTTCAATTCTTTGTGTGTGTATGTCATGGCTTGGGCAAGAAGGGTCACACAACTTGCAACTTTACATATCTAGCCATATCATGTACAATATTTAGCTAATTAAAGCATTGTACTCTTGATAGGATGGTTTGAGCAAGTGGACAATCAAATATCTCAAACTAACAAATCTAAGGCTCGTTGGTTTTAGAAATTGTGACTAAGGAGTTCTAACTAGCTTCTACCCTATAAATATAAGCTCACTAGTAACTGTTGATAAGTTCTAAAAATTCTAAGCACTCTCAAGTAACAAACTTGACCCAATTCACCTCATTATATTCGGCTAGAACTAAACTCGAACCCTATTCGAGTTATTTCACCATTCACGCGAGCAAGGAAAAGGGTATAAGCTTTGAAGCTTATTTAGACACGTTTGGGTGTCGGGTTACCAAGTGAACACACGGAACCAAACATATAGGACCTATTGTAA
>BQNB010077462.1:0-21507 GCA_026074375.1 Tanacetum coccineum | reverse complement strand
GACAAAGGCTCAAAGTCAAGATCGCAAAGCATGAAGGAACAAGCCTACAACAAAGAACAAAGAGAAAGACCAAGACCATATAAGCTTAACGACGAAAGCAATCTCATTGATCTCATGAAGGAGTGTCATCAATGAACTCACTTCGAGGGAGATTGTTAGCCTTATGAAGTTCGTTCATTATGTATTTAAGTCTCGGTTAATCAATTAGTTAACGTTGTAATAGGAAAGTATCAGGAATCGGGCTTGATAGTTAATCTAATATTGTATATGTTTCGGGTTTAATCCCACGCAAAACCCAAGCTCGAGTCCTAGTTAAATATTCCGCGCGTCACTTAATTTGTCGGGGTATATATATAACTTTTCCTCCTAGGAAAAGTTAGGAGTTGTTCATTCTAAAATAATTTTCCTTTTCCTATTTTCTCTCATCTCTCTCTCTATTCTTTCTCTCTCTACAAAACAACTCACTCTCTTTCTCTTTTCTAGATCAAATTTGTGTATGATATATATGTTATGAAGTGTTAACGGGATCCTACACTCTTGTTGCCAGACTTGCTCATTCTTTGTTTGACAAAAGTTAGTACCGATAGTGCAAAGTTTGTACCGCTGGGCAAAGATAGTACCGCTATAAAGCCGTTGAAGAAAATACCGCCAAGGGTCTAAAGTGTAAATTGTAATGGTTTCTTTGCTTTTGGGTTTGTCCAACCTATATAAACCCATCTCAATTGCATAATTTACTTACGTAATCTCTCTTACTCGCTCTCTTCTAACAAACCTTAATCTTTTAATCACCAACAATCATAAATTCTACACCTATGGCTGTTCTTGAATCTTGAGCTAAACACAACATGGTCGCATACTTGGAAAAGACTTATGGGAATACCAATTTTCATGAGATTATAGACTTTCTTACATGAAGCTCCATTCACTATGCTCTCACTGTAAGTCTTGTAGTCTCTACTACATTTGTTGAACAGTTTTTGATGTCTGCTAAATCCAAAATAATCAACAATGTTAGGTATATTACTGCCAAAGTAGCTGGCAAGCCTGTGAATATCTCAGAGGCATCAATAAGAAGTGATCTTCTTTTTGATGATGCTGATGGGATAGATTCTTTGCATAATCAGGCTATATTTGATGTTATTCAGCTAATGGGGTATGAGGGGGACCTAACTGTTTTAACTTTTAACAAAGCCCTATTTTCACCCAGTGGAAATTTCTTTTTTATACTATGAATCACTGCATTAGTTCTAAAAGTACTTATTGGGATCAAATTCCCACTAATATTGCCACAGCAGTGATTTGCATAACCACTAATCAGAAATATGATTTTTCTAAACTAATTTTTGATGGTATGATGAGACACTTGGATGCAAAGAAAAAGTTTATTATGTATCCAAGATTTATTTCAGTCTTTTTGGATAAACAGCTAAAGAATGTGTGCCTTTAGACCAATTCCCTATTAATGCTTTGACTAGTAAAGTTTTCTCTTTTATGGTTAAAAAGGGAAAACATTTTTCAGGGAATATCACACCTTTGTTTCAATCTATGTTGGTTCAGCCAACTGAGGACAAGGGTGAAGCTTCAGAAAGACAATCTGAACCTCAACCCACACCCTCTCCTCCTCACCCAAGTGCAAACCAACATGAGACACATCCTGACCCATCTCCTAGACCTTCACCTACATTCCTATTCCTGATTCCATTCCAGAGGGCTCTGGTGGGAATCATGGAGGTCAGTCATCCAGTGATAGATCCTTATCAGGAAATGAGGATGGCTTGACACTCCAAAGTGTATATGATCTTTATGTGTCTTTATGTAAACAGGTCACAGATCAAGCCAAAGAAATTAAACACTTGAAGGCACAGATCAAGAAACTTAAGAAGAAAGCCAAACCTGTTATCACACATCACAAAGCTTGGATGAAGAGTTTATCCATGAAGCAAAGATTGGCAGGAAAGAAATCATTGAAGAAAAAGTGGATGCAAAAGGAGTATGTATCCAAACAGGGGAGGAACCCTGCCAAATCTGAACCTACAGTGCATAAAGATCCAGCTTTTGATGATCTTGATAATATTGTGGATGATGTAATGGACTACATGGAGACTGAGGATGCTCAAGATGAGGGGAGGACAAGCTCTATGGTGCTTGAAGAGAAGGAAAGTGCAGAAAAGAGAGTTAGTACTAAAGATCAAGTCAGTACCATCAAGCCAGATGAAGGTACTGACAAGCCAAAAGTTAGTACTGACAAGCCTGAAGTTAGTGCCGCTAAGCCAAAAGAAGTAGAAGTTAGTACCGACAAGCTTGATGAAGATACTGCTGAGCCAAAAGATAGAACTTCAGATGAAAGTACTGCTCCTAAAACTGTTTTCAGATATGATGAGACCATTGATGAGTTTTTGGTATCTATGAGCCAAAATAAGGCTAAACAAAAAGGTGTTGAGATCAAAGATGCTGAAGATTCAGATAGACCAAGGGCTACATCAACAAGATCAGTACTTACATTGAAGCCTCTTCCTAAAATTGATCCTAAAGATAAAGGCAAGAAAGTACTTGAGGAAGAAGCTGAGTCAGATGCTGAGTCAGAGGGAGTTGATGAAGCTGAAAGAAAGTTTGATCAGCTTGCTAAGGACGAAGAAATAGCCAGAAAGGTGCAAGAGGATTGTGTAGCAGAAAAGGAAATGAAAAAGTTAGCTGAGGAAGAAGCTACAAAGGATGCTCTTATACAAGATTTTGATGATATTAAGGCTAGAATTGAAGCTGATAGACTTCTAGCTGCAAGGCTTCAAGAGGAAGAGAGAGAAACATTTACAGTTGAAGAGAGAGCCAAATTTCTTTATGATACTATTGCTGCTCAAAGGAGGTTCCTTGCTCAACAAAGAGCTGCTGCAATCAGAAGCAGACCACCAACAAGAACTCAGCTAAGAAACCAAATGATGACCTATCTGAAGCATGTAGGAGGAAAGAAGCATGTTGATTTGAAGAACAAGAACTTTGAAGAAATACAAGTTCTGTATAAAAAGGTTAAAAGGTCTGATATAGACTTTATTGCTATTGGTTCTGCTGAGGATGAGAGACAGATTAAGGAGATGAATGAAGAATCTAAAGACCCTAAAAAGAAGAGGGTTGTCAATGAAACTCCAAGGGAAGAAGACACAACAAAGGTACCTGCTAAACAAGAAGTGACAGAGCAGGGTACAAAGAAAAGAAAGAGTGGTCATGTGAAGATGATTGCTAGGAAAAGGCCAAGACCACAGCCAAATGATTAAAGTGATAATGAACACAGAAAATGTGTAAGGATTTGTTAGCCTCAAAATATTGAGTCGAACAATGGAAGTTTGTTCATAATTATATTAGGTCTCGGTCACTAAATTAATATACGTTGTAATAGGCTAGACGGGTAAACGGGCTCTTATTTGTAATCTAATCGGTCACGTGTATCGGGCGAAAGCCCAAGTAATCCTGAGCACGGCCCGTAGAATTACTAAAGACATGCAAGCCTTTTAGCCCTAGTATATATACACCTCACCAAGTAAGGTGAGGTGGTTGGTTGATTCATTTCTTGTAAGACATTTTATATAAGCAACCCACTTTTCTCTCTAACTTCTCTCTACATTCTTCATATCTTCCATCTTTATTTTCTTGATCATTCCATGCAACTGGTAATGAAGTGAAGTGATTATAGGGTTCCGACACTATACCCTTTCTTAACACTAGAATACCGAAATAAAACACACTTTTTAGATCTGCTACCAAACTTGTCACTAGAATTGACAAGGGTAGCAAAACACAAACAACCAAAAACTCTTAAATGAGAGAGAGAAGGACATTTTTTTATGTATTATCTCATAAGGAGATTTTCCATTTAGCACAGAAGAAGGGAGCCTGTTAACAAGATAAGTAGCAGTTAAAACACACTCAGACCACATCCTCAATGGAATCCCCCCTGAAACATAAGGGATCTAGCAACATTTAAAAGATGCTTATGTTTTCTCTCAGCAATACCATTCTGTTGTGGAGTATAGGCACAAGACGTTTGATGAACAATGCCTTTATCATCACAAAATTTATTAACATTTTGATTAACAAACTCAGTTCCATTATCACTTCTAAAAACTTTGACCTTTTTATTAAACTGATTTTCAATCAGATTATAAAAAACAGTTATAAAGTAATAAACTTCATCCTTAGATTTAATCAAATATATCCAAACAGCTCTTGTGTAATCATCCACAACAGTTAAAAAATATTTATACCCTTCAGAGCTAGTAATCCTATAAGGTCCCCATAAGTCCAGATGTACAAGTTCTCCCAGAGAACTAGATACATGATCACTCAAGGGAAAAGGTTCCCTAGTTTGCTTAGCTCTCTGACAAACCTCACAACATAAATCCTTGTTAGACTTATCAAATTTTAAAGATTTCTTTAAAACATTCATAACAGGTTCAGCAGGATGACACAATCTACAATGCCAATCATATTGAGATAACAAACATTGAAAACTTTGGTTACTCTGATTAACCCTAGTACCTTGATTATTATAGTAGTATAACCCTTCACATTGATCACCAGTCTCCAGAACATTTTTCAGATTCAAATCCTGATTCACAAAATAACATTTTCTTTCATCAAAAACAACAAAAATCTTGTTCTCTTTTGCATTTTATGAATAGAAATCAAGGTGACACAATATTCAAGAATCACCATCACATCATATAATATTAAACCATTAGATAACTTGAGGTTTCCAATCTTAGAAATAAAAGCTTCAGCCCCATCGGGATGTCCTACTTTTATCTTAAGATGAGATATATCAACAACATTATCTAATCCTTTATCAGTGTAAGTCATATGTTGGTTAGCTTCTGAATCAACAATCTTTCCATAATTAACCAATTTTGGTTTAAAATTTGCATTAGAATAGTAAAACTTATGGAAATTTTTATGAAAAATAGAACTTTGATACAAATAAGTACCTACCATATTGGCCTGCATATTCTTTTCAATTTTATTGTCTTTGATAAGAGATAAGAAAGTAGCCATTTGTTCATCTGAAAAACTATAAGATGAACTTTTCCCAACATAATTATTATTAGAAACACCTTGTTTCTTAAAATTTTGACCAGACTTTTTCTTTTCAAAATCAGCAGGGTATCCAATAATCTTAAAACATTTAGTATGCCCATTAAAACCATAATTTTCACATACCAAACCAGAACCCCCACTTGGTCTGTTATTATTCAAATTAGAACCCCCACCTTGTCTATTATTATTCACATTATTAGGTCTTAAAGGTCCATCATTGAAATTTTGATTATTTCTTTCAAAATTTTGGCTATAAGGCACATTAGACACAAAAGCAGAAGCCTGGTTCCTTTGAGAGGAACCAGCTATACTACCAACAACAACTTTGTGAGACTCCTCACTAGAAATGGTAGCATAAGCACTTCTCACATCATGTAAAGTCTCTCTAGACAGAATAGAACTTCTAATTTGCATATAAAAATCATCTAAGCCCATAAGAAATTGCATTAATTTCAACAACTGATTATGTTTCTTAAAACTTTCAGAAGCATTACAAACACACTTAGGCAACTCAATCATAGCATCATACTGTTTCCATAAAGCATTCAACTTATGATAATAATTAGTAATAGAAGAACCATTCTGTTAAGAGTGTTAATTTGATTATGTAAACCAAACATTATTGATCCATTAACTTTGTCATATGTCTCTTTCAATTCTTTCCAAACATGTTTAGCCCTTTTTGAAAAAAATTGTCTAAAAAAAGTTTCTTAGATATTGAATTCAAGATCCAACCCAAAACAATTGCATTAACCCTGTCCCACTGTTTTCCAAGAACCTCATATGTATTAGACTTTTTATAAGAACCATCAATAAAACTAATCTTATTTTTTCCTTCTAAAGCCAAAAGCATAGCACATGATCACACTTGATAATTTTCAGTTCCCTTTAGTTTTATTGAAAAAACAGTTAGAGCAGTAGTGTCATTAGGATGCAAGTGTAATGGATCACTAATATCTAACTTACTAATTCTAGTAACAGAATCATGAATATCATCATCCTGATCAGAATTAAGAGAAGAATTATGTTCAGAATTATGAACAGACATAATGACAAACAATAAAAAACAAACAGAAAAATAAGACAAACAATCAAGAAAGGAAGAAAAAAGTTCCCAGGCTTCACACCACTCAAGGTGGCAGATCAAGGACAGACAAACAATTAGACTAATAAGAGAAAGAGATAAAGAGGTGTTACAGAGCTTTTGAATGATAAGCAGCGGAAATCAATATCAAACCAACTATCTTCTTGATTCGCTTAGTCAAGAAGGCTAGCAGATAAATCAGCAACAACCATACCCACTCACCAAGATTCACAAAACCTTAATTCTCAAACTAGAGCAAATCAACCTCAGAACTTCCAAATCCAATGATTAAGAACCTCGATCACCAATTAATACCCCAGAGAGAGTAATTAGCCTGTAACCCTAATTTTTCAAAATTAAGGTTTTTTGAAATTAACAATAGATCTGAGCAATTAAACCACAAATCTTACAAGAAAACAGTTTTAATTGAAAACTGATTAACAATTTTTAAAAAACCCCTAAATTTTACAAAACCGTAATTAATTTTTTTTCCTTTAAAAAATGATTTCAAAGCAACCTAGCTCTGATACCATGAAGAAATTCTGATTCTTATTAACAAACAATACTCAAATCTCAATTTAAGTATCAAGAACAACAACAAACTGATCTTAATCAGAAACAAAACACAATCCACCACTGCTAATCAGGTATGGATCAATAGTCTATCTTGATTATTGTTCTATTACAACTGAAACAGAGATCAGGATGATCTACAAATTAGGGTTTATAACGATTTTGAGAGAGAGAGGAGCGTTTTAGAGAGAGAGATCAGATCAAAATTGAGGAGCCAAGACTTGACTTTGGCTTTTACAGCTCTTGACCAAACCGACTTAGAACTTCCAAGACTTCACAAGAATAGCCCTCCATCTTTCAAATCATGCTATATAGACCCAGAAACTCTTATCAGCAATTTTGAAAAACACAAACAACCATAATAAGCCCCTGAACTTTTATACCAGGTTAAGATGATACATTTTAACAAAAAGCTCAAATGTAAATGAAAGTTTCATAAACCGTGTTGCCCCCTGTCGCAACGCGCGAGTTAAATTCCAACTCGTTTCTTATATAACACATGTCCTCATTTTTTTAATCTTTTTTATTAAAGGTAGGTTATCAAGAACCCCCCCTTCCTTAAAATATCCCTTTTTTATGTTTTTTTTATTATTATTTTATTTTTATAATTTTGTTTATATTATAAAACTACAAAATGAAAAATGTGGGACAAAAAATATAAAGTTTGACAAGTCAAAATTATCAAACTGACAAAAAGTACGAAACAGACAAAAAGTATAAAACAGAAACTTAGAGAAAATTGCAAAACTGCATTGCACTGTTAACAAGGACGTCAAAAGAGAATGCTTTATATCTTTTGGTACCTTTTGGTGCGCCAGAAAAGGTAATTGTAGTACCCTTTTTATTACGTAATAAGAGGGGAGGGAGTGGTGGTGTTATGGCTTCGTGCCAAGCCATGGCGTGAGATTAAGCCATGGCGCACCACTCCGTGGTTCGCGCCAAGCACTCTCGCGTCGTGGCTAACAGCCCACGCGATACCCGCGATATATAATATATTATATATATATTATTTATATATATATATTATATATATATATTATATATATATATATATATATATATAATTTTGAAAAAATAGCGTTGGGTGGGAGCGAATTCTATTGAAAAAAACTACCCCCAAAAACCGTTTTTTTACCCCTTTAAAATCCTTTAAAATAACCCCCTTTTATATTTTTTAAACTTCACACACAATTTTTATACCAATTTCTAAATTGTCTTTCTCTCAATAAAAATGACTTTCCCAACCCGTATGTGAATTTTCGGGTATGCTTTCTTACGGTCCCAACCAAAAAAATTCCGGGGGTCGGTCTTCGGATATCCGGGGCGGTTCACTCACTTCATCAACCTAAAATTGCCTTAACTATCCATAAATTTCCACCCTCACTATTCTAATCAAAGAGAAGATTCAAATGTTGTCTGTCCACCATTTTAAAATGCAATTGCAATTTTGAAAACAAAAACAATCTATGTCAAAAAACCAATTCACCACTTCCCACCATATATCCGAAGCACAATCTCCACCACGCCCTAGTTGACAGAAACGAAAGAGAGGAAAAAACCGCGTTCCAACCCCGTCGTCGAGTCTAACGCGGGGTCGTTAAGAAGGCGGTAGCAAAAATAGAAAAAAGGGAAAAGATGTGGAAGTTGAGTGAAGAAGAAAACCAAAGAAGGACGGAATTCGACATGCGGTGGGGGGACCCAAGCGAGAGTTGCTTTTGCGGGAAAGTTTCATTTCAAATTTTCGAGGAGCAAAAAACCGGGTTGTGATAAAAAGGTTGTTGGCGACTTTAGGTACAAATCTTAGATGTGTACATCAAGAAAGCTAACAAAAAAAAGGCTTTACAGAGCGTACAAAGACATGTTGACGGGAAAGTGGACTCAAGAATGCCCGCTTGGTTAATTGAGAGTTTAAAACCATTGTATGAGGGAGAAAACGCTTGCTCAATAGTGGGGTGAGAACGATGAGAAACCATTTATGGCGGAGGGTGGCTCCAATTGTATGAAAACCATCGTCGGGGGTGCTTTATTAAGCACCGGAGGTGCTGGGAATTTTTTTTTTATAGACAAGATAGGCAAGTGGGAAAGAAAAAAAACCCGAAATATCGTTTTTTGCAACGAAGAAGTCGGTTCTTCGGGGTGGGGGTACCGACAAGGAAACGGAACCATTTGGAGATTGATGAGTTGCCTCGGCCACCGGGGTTGTTGCAACGGAATTGCTAAAAAGTCAACGTTCCGGTTCTTACTCCGGACGCTCTTGCTCGATTCCTAAACCCCGGTCGCTTATCAAGAGTTAATGGCGGAACAATACGGACCCCTTAGACGCAAGGCCAAAATTGCAAAGTGCTCTCGCAAGAGAGCAAAGGACCCGAAGACGGTTTTGATCAAGCTCAAAAGGATTGCGGAGGACATGCATAGTTCTCCAAATCGACACAAGCGTGATGTATCGACCTACGCGCTATCACAACGCCCAAAAAAAAGGAACGATATCCGAGCGAATATCTTACCACCAAACTAGTCGACCGACCGCCACTGTTGGTTTTTTATTCAATTTTATGTTTTTTAAATTATGTCTTTTAATTTATGAATTTTAATTTATGTCTTTTAATTTATGTATTTTTTTTAATGTAATGTTTTAATTTTAATGAATTTTATTTTAGTTTAATAAGTTTATTTAAATAATAGTTAATTAAAAAAAATAAAAAATAAAAAGTTTGGCACCAGAATTCTGGTGCCAAACCAATGCCACTGAATTCTGGTGCCATAGCATTTCTGGTGCCAAACTCCATTTTGCTGACGTGGCACCACTTTTTGAGTTTGGCACGAGGAGTTTGGCACGACCGCTCCCCGTGCTCTAAGCATGATACGCGTTTTGATCGATCAATTTACAGTGTTGGAACAAATTGCATCTTAAACTCAAATAAAGTAAAACCTTCTCCTTTTGGAGATGTCAGTATGACCACTTGAGGTTGTGTACACCGAGCATAATTCGGGCTTAGAACATCTCACATGTCATAGTATATGTTATAATACTTTGAAAATATAATATACACAAATGGATAGCAGAAAGAGCTTGTAAATACTCTATTATACAAAACTATAAAAGATAGAAATGAATGACCAGAGGCCGAGGGTACATATGTGGGTAGCCCATCAACCAATCGGTTGTAGATTAAAGTCTCGGTTAGACACGAACTGTATATAGGTGTGTGATTTATTATGGAGTTACAGTAGCCGTAAGAGTGTTTTGCCAGTTGCATTTCTTTCACAAGTCTATTGGTGCTTTCAAGCCAATACTCTACTAAAAATTCCAATGTAATGTCATCTATAGTAACAAACAATTGAAAGAAGCTAATGACTACTTACGAAAAATCCATTTCCTAATGCACTATGCCTGTTTTATTCATAAGCAGATGGACTATATCAACTACTCAGCTCGAATAAGCATGCCCATCCTGCAATGGTTCAACTGGAACAGCATAAGGCGAATTCCAGTCAGCATCAAATATTTGCTGAAGCTGCGCCACAATTCCAGGATTATACGTCCCAAAACTAACACCAACTGTTGCATAAAAGTAATCCCACATCAAATTACTCGTCCCAATATGTGCTCGCTTGTCACTAACTGCATACTTTCCATGGTTAACTCTAGTGAAACCGGGATACTTGTTTCCTGTACTTGTTCCATTAATAATAGCAGGCCCAGTCGAATTAAAATCTGGAACCATATAGTATTTTATCTCTATTTTACCGGAGCAGCGGTTGTATGGTGAAGAAGAGCATAGAATATTGGAATATAAAAGAGACTTCAAATATACGTCTGTGTTGTCTATAAAATGTGCCCAGTATGCTACAAGTATTTTCACTTTAGCATGCTTCGAGAATATCACCTGCATTTATAAATTCGATCTTAATAACAAAAACCTATTAATTAGATTGTAGCTGTCATGAATTACCTCTGATATTGCTGTAGATAAAGATGACCAGTACACGGTTTGTGATGCGTATTCAGATTGACCAAGCCAATCCATGGTACTAATTCGCACAGTTTCACCATCTGTTACAGATTTAATAGTTTCCACCCATGCTTGTTCGTCTGCTTGGTATTTCTTAAACGAAAGCTGCAATTCACAAGTCATGCCATCCATATAAATTGATAAAGCATCAGCGTGTACATATATGGAACATAGAAATATTTGACGAAGAGAATATCACCTCTGGAGGAGCGAATGAGAGATAACTCAATGGAGCCTTCGAATTTGCTGAATAATTGCATCCGGGAGTTTGAATCGGTTTATGAAAATGTGAAGGGTCTGTTATCATTGGATATCCGGCTGTGTGATGAACATCCACATAACGAGGAAGAGGAGATCTGCAGCAAATACTAATGTCAAGAATTTGATACAAAAATCAACTTTTTTTAAGTACCAGATCTAATTGACAGTGTTAAATAACATACTTGCATCTTTTTTTATGTGGTATGAAATGCGACCAGCAAGGTACCGTTCTACTGATCTGCCATTGCTCATCCCATATCTTTCTTGTAAAATCCGAATGATTCATAAATCCAAGTTTCCACAAGTTGTTATAAAAGACTTCAACTTTTTTTGCTATTTTCGGACAGTCAGCTAGATAGATTCCAACTTCCTTCACCTATAAATTCAAACATTAGTACAAACCTAAATACATATCGTTCATCCGTCGCTTAGCTAAGTAATAATATACCTGAGTAAGAGACTTCCAGTCATTGTTAGCAGATCCAATATAAACATGTCGAGAATCTGATATCCAAACTTTAGCATGAAGCACACCTGATTCAAACCAATCACTAATCAGCAAAGTTACATTCTTGACATTTGGCCTTCCTGAAGCGAGATCAGAGGGTTCTCGAGTGTAATCAGGATATACTCCTGAATGCTGCAGAAGTCTGAAATATGTATAAGAAAGGTTATTGTTAGTTAAAGTGTTAAGGGTGAATTAAAGGATATAAAAGCTGCAGTACTATACCTAACATTGACATTACGATCAGCAGCTTCTTCAATAGATTTATATACACTTGCACCATCATTAGAACCGAAGCTTTGCATTTCTTCTTTGGAGTATCCGTAATCCCCGGAATTAGGATCGTCGGGATGTGCTACTAGTTGCCAGTATTGTGCCATTATGTCTAGGTTGTGGGATGCATTTCCAGCTAACCATCTAAGAACGTCCGCTGAGCATATGCATTAACAATATTCACATCAGTTGTTATGATGACTTGTGAAACTAAAGTCACTGTGCGACTAAAATCATAACTTGTTATGCAAATCTATATAGAAGATGAGAGATATGTTAGATGTGTATCAAAGCAGAACAAGGTGAACACATGGAAGGAAGCACTAGTTTCGGTGTCTAAAGCAACGAGGCAGTGAAAATAGTTTAATGTAAATACTGGAAACTAGTTAGGGCGTTAATAAGGTGAGCTGAAGAGTAGGACACTTGGGGGCTTGGATCTAGCTTAAATATTTCATTATTGATTTTCTGACTTGAGCTTGAGTTATTTGAAATGATCAGAGCGCTTAACTGGCTAGTTTATACGATTGACCTCGATTAGCTTGAATGTTAGTTACTATACAATATTCTAGCACATAAACCAGTTACACAAGATACCATACCAATTAGGAAGTACACTCGTTAGGCACAGTATATAACTAACTAGCTATCAGGCAAGTTGAATCCGATCTAATTTTGCGACACACTTTTTTTCGAGCTAAGCTCAAGTCGCCGACACCCTACTAATCAAAGAAGCAATGTCAGCAGTCATGTCATATTCCCTGTTTGACTTTGTGAGTCAAATTAGCAAATTGGAATAAAATCAAATCAATGGTACCCAATCCCGTCTTCCACGCGATATGGAGGAGGTGAGATGCAGACAACCTTACTCCTACCCGAAGGTAGAGAGGCTGAGGACCTGCGGCCTTTTTGTGGATCGAACCCTCGCCCCTCGCCTCAGTCTCCAAAGGAGACGGGAGGATTTTCCAACTTATCCAACACCCCTTCATATGCAAATTGGAATGACTCCATTTAATCCGTTAGTCACAAAAATAAATGCTGAATAATAAAGACCACACAATCTAATTAGAGCACGGGTGTTATAGGGTTGGTGGTGCCCTATAACACCAGCCAATACTCCCTCCCCCCAACTTACCGGATGGAAGGGTGGATGGTGTTTTTGGGTTTTTTTTTAAAACGGCAAACTATTTATCTCACACAATATACACATCAATCTATCTGACACGTCCTAAGCAGGACTTGAACCCACAACCATTTGGTTGGGGAGCTTCTCACACAACATGTGTTACCGTTGAGACACAAGCCCATTGGGTTTAATTACAGGTTCTCACTTATAAGTGAAAAGTGCTGCCGCGACAATACTTTTTGATATAATACGACTATAAGAGCCCTATGACTCATGGACACCTAGTGCTCTTAGCATTAATAATCATTTTCAAACAATAGAAACATTTAGAACTAACAGCTTAATCACATTTAACTCAGACAACATTATGTAAAGATATACTGTAACACCTAATAAAAAGTTAGTTACCAGTGGCAAGAACACCAGGAACAAGAGGTAGTTGAGGCATATCTGTGGGTATAGACTGAACAAGCCATGCTTTACACTCATTATCATCATCATCAGAGTTTAATAATCTCACACCTTCTAAAGACACAAATAGATTGCAACTAATTAAAAGAATCACAATCTTAAATATCTGTTTCATTTTTTGTGTTTTGTATATTCTATTGGATGTTTGAAATGGATATTATCATCATTTTCATCTCGTTGACTTTCCAGATAACCCGGAATTAGAATAGTTAATACTAATATTCCTGGTCTTGCGTCACTGTTTACTACCAAACCGTTAAACAAAACAAACGGGTTTCGAAAACGGTCGCGGAGTGCGCGGTATTATTTTTGCAACGGAACGATATCGCCGAGTACTATTTGTCATTTTTTAGAACTAATCTTGCAACAAACCGATAACCTCAAAGACTATTTCGTAAATATTTTAAATATATATATATTAAACTTCAACATTTTTATAAAATTGTACGCATGTCCGAAACATTGCAATATTAAATATGTAATTCGACGATATTTTCAGTGACATTTTTTTCCCAAATGAATCGATAGATATGCATTACATATTTGATAAATAAAGTTTGTTATATAAAAAAATCGTAAATAGATAAAAGTTCAAGGTCGGTTTTGTAACTTTTAGCATACTTGAGGGTGCGTTTTTTACATCCTATACAATGAACTTTTTTTTAATTGTGAAACACGTAGCCCTATGTGGCTGTCGCATTGCAATATTGAGCTCGTTTTGTATCCCAATTCGACGATCTTTTCAATGACATTTTTTTCCGTATGAATCGATATATATGCGTTCCATATTTGAAAATAAAGTTTGTTATTTAAAAAAGTCGTAAATAAGTAAAAGTTGAAAGTCGGTTTTGTAACTTTTAGCAACTTGAAGATGCGTTTTGCAAAAAAATTTCTTTTTTACATTGTATACAGTGAAATTTTTTTAATTGTAAAACATGCAACCCTAGGTGGCTGCCCTTTAATACAAAGTACCTAATAATATACTGTTTTGTGACTTTTTTATAAGGAAAGTTAATCTATATTAGATTTATAAAGTTGTACATACATCACATAACTTTGTTTAGATCTCTAGGAGCGCATTCACTATAATAAGTTCAATTATGAGTGGTAATCGGGTTCATGTTCGGGTTGACTTGTTTGGATTCGCGAGTTGGTAGGTTATTAGGACCTCTACTTAAACACGACCCATTTATTAATCGTGTCAAGAAACTCAACCCTAACCCAGGCCTGCATAACACGTGTAACCTATTTGTGACTCGTTTAACCTGTTGAAGTAAATAAGTCAAGCGATGAATAAAGTTGGTGGTTTGTCGATTTAACTATTTCAAATAACTATACGACAATTTTAATGATATATGAGTTATAATAGTAATTCACTCATATTAAGTACATAACAAAATACATTTAATCCAAACTTAACATAAATTACAGGTTCTAAATTATATTTTTAGAGGCTAAAATATACTTAAATGGGTTCACGGGTTGACCTGTTTAATACTTGCTCAACCCAAACACAACCCATTTATTAAACGGGTTAGATAGGTTGACCTGTTTTTGACTTAAACATGCTTATCCTCAACCCAAACCTGTTTAACTTCGGGCCGAGTTCGTATCATCTATCGTGTCGTGCCAAAAATTGACATCTCTAATTTCAATGAATGATTTATAAGTAACACATCTTATTATTCTCTTCACATTTCATAAAAAGTGTTCACTTTATTGTTTGTGTTTGTTCTAAAAAAGAGGGTTTAGTTTTTATTTTTTGATAATAATTATGACAAATTTTTTTTACTTTGTCTTTATAATCAAAACATGTATTAATTACTCATTTCGAATTTCTATATTAACTATGAGTATAAAAATGACTTTTTATCAATCAATTAATTACACATATCATAATTTCCTCATTTTTTGTTTGTGAACACTCTTTTGGAGTCTATGCCTACAATTCGTGAGGACTCACGTCGAAGAAGTCCCGACCCCAAAGAATAAGCCGTCAAAAGACACCAAAAGAGGACAGTTAGAAATGAAGATGAATCCTGATGCATTCCATGGACCCCCCGAAGAAGAAGTGACATTGTGCAAAGCTTGGGTTCGTATATCCGAAGATAGCGTTGTTTGTAATATGAAAAGGGAGGTTGGGTTTTGGATTAAGGTTTTAGATTACGTTGATAAAAAATTGAATGTAACCGGTGGTCAAACCTACGATTCGTTGAACGAGAAATGGAAGACTTTGCGTCCTAAAGTGGCTCAGTTTTATGGAGTGTACAATAACACCATTCGAAGGGCGATGAGTGGAACCGGAGATGGGGATTACACCAAAAAGGCACTTCAGGATATCGTGTTGAATATGGAGTACCGTTTACACTTTTTCATGCGTGGGTTGAATTAAAGAATTGTTCAAAATAGAAGAAGGTGGAACTTTCGAACTTTGTAGCAAAAAAATAAAAATACAAGAGATAAAAGTCATCGGGGTCCAATTCGTTCAAAACAACGCATTCTAAAGAGGGTAGTTTTAATCTTAATATGAAGGATGGAAATGATGAGGAAAATAGGATGCAAGAAGTTCAACGACCAATGGGGAGGGACGGATCGAAGAAAAAAGTGAGGGCATCAAAGGCAACGTTTACAGCTGACATTGACGAAGCGTTGGCCGTATTTGACAACGAAGAAAGAAGATCGCACTGCCTTTTTAGAGATCAGAAGGAAGGAGCTCGAAATAAAGCAATAAATGTTGGCAATGCAAGAATATGAACAATGTCAAAAAGACGAATCTTCTATATGCATAGTACTGACTAGAGTACACCTCGAAAGGAAGATGGAGATAAAGCGGGCGATCACGGCGAAGTGGATTTTACAATATTAGTTTACGTCTACGTGTATGTAAGTTTTTAATTATCTATGTAATGTTTCTAATCTATGAATAAAAGTTTAATTTGGTTTTTATCTAAATTTGTTAGAAAAATGGGTTGAAAGGTGCAAGAGTGATGATAACATCAAATAATGTCTATATTTTGATATCATTTTCCCATGTTAAATGCTCACATTTATTTATATAAATATGTACTTAATTGCATCATATTTTGTTATTAGGTGATATTTGAGCATTGGAACAAAAAGACGCGGAAATGAAAGAAAACTTAAAGAAAAACAAACAACTTGCTAGACCAGACTTACTTGCGGCGTAAGTGACCCGATGTACTTACGCCATAACCTTTGTTGTTACTAAAAAAGACCAAGTCCAATCATCACTTATTACAGCGCAACAACCCCGGAAGGGTTACTATTGTTCCCTCTTTGTTATTGAACAATAACTACAAAGTTAAGCTTCACTAACCCATGACATGTAAGTAAAGTAATGTATTTGTTTTTGAAAATGTTTTGTGTAAGTAAAGACAAACAATAAGTAAAAGACACAAAATAACTTTTTAACGTTTAACTCTTTTTATTAAGAATTATACCTCATTGTATGTGAAACTACAATGGAGATTGAATGATAATGTGTGTGCGTGTGATCTCCTCACTAATAACTTGCATAAACCTAAAGTGTTATGCAAAGCTGACTACTATGCTAATCAACTAAGCCCACTCAAGGACTTAGTAGATTTGGAGGAGTAGGTGTTTTGTGAAAGATACTACTTTAAATGCACAAAACTTCACATACTCCTTTACAAGACGTTTGCTATTTATACTACATAGGTAGGGTCATACCCACATGGGTGATAAGTACGTGTCCCAATGCTGATAAGTTAGTACATATTGTACACCTTTGTCTCTATTACAATTATACTCTAAGTATGAGACAAACACACTTTCTAAGGTCAGTTGATGACTCTAACCTTGTCTTCATACCCTATTCAGGATAGTTTGACTTCAGGCAGATAAGAGCTTGGACTTATCTATTTCAAACTATCTTGCCTAATCTTCAGTCTTTCGTCTTCAAGGTCTTCTAGTTGTTGGAGATCGTATGGGGTTCAGTGAGTCTATTGCCACAACTCACTAAACCCATCACCTTCTTCTTTGGCTCAGGATTCATTTACTGAGAACCGACTCACTGAATGTTAGAGTCTTTCTTGTAGACTTAGGATGAAGGCAACTCACTAAGTGACTATTCACTTAGTAACCTTGAAATGTTAAAGGTTATTAACACTTAGGATATTTTGTATTCAAATCCTAAGTGAAAGATCATTAGGCATTGAATAGGCCTAACAATCTCCCCCTATTTGGATATAAATATAGCCTAAGTGTTTTTTAGTGTGAGTAAGTAACTACAGCTTCTTCTCACACTGAGTTCTAGAAAGCTTATAAGGGATACCGAGTCCTCTAAGAAATACTTCATTAATCATTACACGGACCTATCATCTATTACAAAAGATAATAAAATTACAACAGAAGTACTTAGTCTAACTTGTATCCAACAAATTCTAACTTCACTCTGTTAGACTGAAGCTTCTCTTGGTCAGGGTGCTCAACAATCAACTTCTTTAGCTTCAGGCAGAATCTGACATTCTCTGGGGACTTGATCATTGAGGCCATTACTAAGTATGATAGTAGAAAATCCATTTCAACCTTGTGAATATCATTCCATCTTTGGAAGGCTTAATCACCAAACACATTAGTAAAGAAGATCTCATACTCAGGTTCTTCAATGACCATATTGTTTACGAATGGAACACCTTCAGGAGGACTTTTATTGCATTCCAACCCAGGCACTTTGATATCAGGCTCCAGTTCCATGTGCTTCCTCTTTCTTCCTGAGGACTAAGATTGATCTTGTTTAGGGATAAGAGCTGGGAGAGCAGACTGAATTCCAAGCTCTTCAGGTATCTTTTTTAATCCTTCATACCTCTTTCCCAAGGATGTCATCAGATCTTTAACTATGGTTTTCTTTTTTTCTAAATGATTGGACCCAATTCATCCAACTCAATGAGTCCAAAATCAGATAACTTAAATGGGTTATGAACATCAAAGTTTCTCTTGTCATTGTTCCCGTAGACAGTGAGTATTGCAGGCTTAGATTTGGGATGAATTTTCACATATGTGATAGGCTCAGGCTTGAGTCTGCTAGAGATGGTCCACTTGTATTGCTCAGCTCTCTTTTTGTTGAGCTACATCAGCCTTTTGGTTTTCTCAGTGTGTTGCCTCTTGTGAACTTGCATTTCAGCATCCTGAGCATCTTGAACTTTTCACCTGCCTTTGCACTGATGACTTTCTTAGGATCAATTCTAATCTTCTCAGCCTCTTCTTGAACAATTTTGATTACTTTAGTCTTTATCATTTCAAGCCTCTTTGCTTCTTCAGCAGCCTTTTTGATTTTGTCTTTTTTCTCCAAGTGTTCATTGATTTCCTCATTTGTGAGATGATACATCTTTCCATTTATCATGTAAGGAACTCTGATAGGTTCATCAGGGTCCTCTTGAACCACTTTTGATGCAGGCACGAGCTTCACTAGAGATTCAACATCATCAGTTACAATTTTCTTTCCTTTATCAGTCCTCTTGGGTGCTTGAGAACTTTCAGGCTGGGGTATACTTATGATTGTAGTGATTGGTTGAGTTTCAGTGGGCTTGACAGTTGATATAAGGATTGTATTTGTTGGTTCTTCCTCAGCTTTGTTAGACTCAGGCTTCTTAGTATTATCATCCATAGCAACATGCTCCCCCTCAATGTGATAATGAGGTTCTTTAGTGTCATCCTGTGTGACATTCTCCCCCAACATTTGCTGGCCCTTCGGTGATAGCAAGTGTTATATGTGGCACACTCCTTGAGGGGGGTTGAAAACTGACCTTTGAATGCTTG
Source organism: Tanacetum coccineum (assembly GCA_026074375.1). NCBI lineage: Eukaryota > Viridiplantae > Streptophyta > Magnoliopsida > Asterales > Asteraceae > Tanacetum > Tanacetum coccineum. Next base: position 2,323 of record BQNB010077462.1, on the reverse strand, counting down.
ATAAATCACTATCATCATTGATTTGAGTTTTGAAGAGTCTGACTTGAGGGATGAGAGATCTACCTGCATAAGAGCCTGAGTGTGCTCAATCTTTATAAGTCTGAGGTCAACATTCCAGGTCATGAATGTAAAAGACTTAGCCCACGTTTCCAAGTGATAATTTTGAGCATCAAGAGTAGTTTTCATAGTTTCAACCAAGGACTTAAGACTAGAGAAATCAAAAGTCTTGGCCAGGGAGAAGAGTTCAGATATGTTGGTAAAATGTGTTGTGTAGGATTCAGTGGCTTCTAACACTTTTTTGTTAAGTGCAAGATCTTCTTTAATAGCATCCTAAAAGACTTTGAGAGTTTTAGTGACCTCGTTCAAAGCCTTGAGAAGATTTGCCCTGTCAGTGCTATATTTGTCAAGGCGGTCCATGGTTTCCTGAACAAGCTTATAAGTTTGTTCTTTATGATCAACATTCTCTTCATTACATCCTTCATTAGAGGCCCTAAGGTCAGCATAAGAGACTACGACTTCTTCATGCTTTTCCCACTACTCTTCAGTTAGCCTGTTAAACAACACTTGAGATACTTTTCTAAGATACTTTACCAGTTGTCTTTCAGTGTGTGGCAGAATGTTGTCGTATTTCTTGAGTTCAGGACTAGAAGAGTCACAGTCTGATTCTTGAGTGTCTTAAGCAAGAGATGGTTCAGGCTTGTCTGTGTTTGGTGGTGGAGACTGATGTTCTTCTTCATCAGTCTGAGTGTCTTCCTCCATGTCTTCTTCAGCCTCAAGCACATCATCATCACTTTCTTGAGCCATTTCATCCTCAGAGAGTAGAAATGGTTGAACATCAGCAAAGGTGTTGAGTTGCAGGGTTTGAGTATCTGGCTCTGCTTCATAAGAAGTCTTGCCTTTATTTTTGGTCAGGGACCGATACCTCAATCGAGCTGTCTGGGTCTGGTTAGCCTGGTACTTAGCATTAATTCCTGGGGGATCAACAACAGGATTGGTTTATGGTTTCATATCAGCGGGTGGTTTCAATCCCTTTGAGTCTTTGTCCCCACGTGGCCCTTCAGATAACAACATGGTTTTAGCCGCACCTTCATCAGAAACCGTGGAATGCAATCCCGTATCAATAGGTTGTATGTTTCCCACTAAGTCTTTGGGATCATATTTTTTACCCTTAGGCAAAGTTTGTGATTTACGAGTGCCCTCGTCGAGTGTGGAAGGCAATCTCGTACCAGTGAGTTGTATGTTTCTTACTAGATCTTTGGGATCAGGTACGGTGCCCGAGGAGACTGAGTGGGATTGCTCAGAATCCTTTGTTGGCTTGGATGGTGTTACCTTGGTCTCAGTGGGTGTCTTTTTAGACTTGGGTTTCTTCCTCTTTTGAGGCAGTGGCCCTGAAGCCTCAAGGCCTTGTGACTGGGGTAAGGTTGGAGTCACACTCTGAGACTTCCCTTTCTTCTTCTTTATAGTAAAAGGAAGTGTGTTCACTGAATGTTCACGGTTGTTTACAACAACCATGAAGTCCGTCAATTTAATGAGAGTGACTTTGGATGGATCCTTTGAAAAATTAGAGTTACTCAGGATGGTAGGAGAACTCTTAAAACTTTCATCCTGAGTGTAATTAGGACCCAGTAACACTGCAAGGGCACAAGAAACAAAGTTTTTAGTGATTCTATGTGTAAGTTAATTAATGTATATGTTTATTTATGTGTTAGTAATATTAGGATGAGATTAAGTTTTAGTAGTAAGGCTATGAAAGAATGAGTTTGATAAAATATTGAGAGTTTTTGAGGGACATTCTATTTATAGAAAGTGATTTTGTGAATGAAAAGTATTTTGGAAAAGGTATAGTAAATTGCGTTTACGCTAAAAAGGTATGCGCAAATAAGCTAAGGTTTTTATAAAAACTTAAGTTTATTAATAATTAAGTAATTAATTAATAATAAAAAAAGAGGGAATCGGTGTCGGTTAAGGGAAAGCGGAAAAGAAAAGAAAAAGGAAACTAGTTGATATCTAATACTAATTAGGATTATCTAGAACTCAATATGTGGCCTAAAATATAAAACAAAATCCCAAACCCCCCCCCCCTATGTAGAACCGGTCGAATAGAAGAAAAAGAAGAAGAAAATTAGGGTTTTTGCTTTGTGAAGATTTCAAGCTTCTAGGTAAGTTTTAATTAATTCTTATTATGTTTTGTTAGATATTAGAAAAAGACTCGGTCACCCCGTGTATTTTACTGTTCATTATAGCTCGTACTTCATTAGTTAAACGTATGACTTTCGGTATCGAACCGGGTACTAATACCCGGTGTTTTGTAAGAACTATAAAT